>BLSH010225147.1:976501-987783 GCA_018402905.1 Glandirana rugosa
AGTCAGGCCCCAAGACGATAAAATGAGGTGCACAACTCTTCGACGTCCCGTCGGTTAGTTGTTCACAAAGTGACCAAACGGGAATCTTCGGTAGTGTCGGTACGGATGATTACCGTACCGACACTAACCGGTCACGTAGTACACTGGGTCGGAGAAATATTCGACCTCAGTGTCACGACGTCAGTGTACGAGGAACCCAATCACATCCCTTTCCTTCGACTTTCGAACTCCCTCTCTAAACTTTGTAAAATTCTGGACTAGGACGTAGGACTCTATCTAATGAAATGATAACGACAGACACGACAACGAGACTCCTGTCTATCGTAAGCAGCGGTATGTAAAATCTCTAATTTCTGCTATCTGTCCTCAGAGCAACAGCACAGACAGCAATAGTAAAGTAATCTATCTCAGGATGCAGGATCAGGTCTTAAAATGTTTCAAATCTCTCCCTCAAGCTTTCAGCTTCCTTTCCCTACACTAACCCAAGGAGCATGTGACTGCAGCACTGTGACTCCAGCTTATAAAGAGGCTGGGTCACATGATGCACTGGCCAATCACAGCCATGCCATTAGTAGGCATGGCTGTGATGGCTTCTAAGGGCAAACCAGTGAAACACTTGTTGATTGGCTGCCCTGCAGCTTCTCAACACGTGGAGTAAAATAGCAGAACCCCGGACTGAACCCGAACGATTTTTGAACTGTCCGGGTCCGGGTCCGTGGACACCCGAAAGTTCGGTATGGACCCGAACGTTACAGTCCGAGTTCGCTCAACACTACTTATAACAATCTCACCAGGGAGCATAAAACCCTATCCACAGCCTTTATTCAGATGCAAACACAAATAGAAGACTTGGGCAATTGGAACAGAAGACATAACCACCGTTTTCGGGGTACTCCGGAATCAGTAACTGAACTGATTCCCACAGCGATCAAATTGTTTAAGTCTCCATTGACAGAATGTGATTCTGTGGCCTTTACTTGCGACTGCATCCATAGGGCCTTGATGTCCAAACCCCCAGCGGACAAACCACTGCGCGATATTGTCCTCTGCATGAAGGACTTTCTGAACAAAGAGGAGATCCTGCGGGTAGCCAGGAACACCCCTAGGATAACACTGGATGAATATAAAGTACAAATTTACCCAGATATCTCGCCAGCCACTCTAGATAAATGATGGGGCTTTAAAGAAATCACCTCAGCTATTCAAGCCGCCAGGATCAGGTATAAATGGGATTTACCCTTCAAATTGGTGGTTCCTCACAATGGCACTACCTATGTGGCCACTACTCTGATTGAGGGCCAAGAGATCCTGGTCAAGTTGGGCCTCATGGATGCTGCAGTTATTCAACGCCCACAGCCGACCCCAAGACCATCCCACATTTGGCACACTCCTTCACTCGGATGCAACCGGACACGAGTCCGACATGAAGCTGGCCAAGGATGGTTGGGATTAAAATCTCCAACTCTTTGGATAATGTGGCACCCTTAATTATGCACCTCTGCAGATAACCGGGAGCCCATTCCCTGGAGCTGACGCATGTCTTCCCTATCCAGCGCTGTTAGCCAAAACCTACTAGCTGTTTTTTTCTATTTAATTTTTTCATCAGTATATATTGGCTCTGGTTGTTTTTTTTGCTGGGTCTGAGACCTAGCTGTCTCAGAATTACGTTTTTTGATTCAGTAACTGGTTTATTTCCTGACCTTTATGAAACCTTGAAACTTTGGACATTCTGTAATTATAAGCTTTGTCATGTACTGACTCGGTTAACTCTGATCTATGCCTATGATGATTTTTTTCAGGCACTATATGCACTCTAATTTAGTAGTTCAATCTTATGCTTGAGCATTTAATTTATATGGGATTGGGGAGAGGATGGCATTTCCCCTTCTGGTGGACTGGCAATGGGCCTTAGCAGGTACCCCCTTTACCCTCTATTTAACTGTGGGCCTTAGTATGGTGAGTTTTTCCCCATTATCTACACATGGCCATTAGATGTATTTCCCATAACGTGCAAGGCCTGAATTCTACACAAAAGAGGCGGAAGGATTTTTCTGCCTATAAGTAGAGTTGAGTGAACCCGGACGGTAAAGTTCGAGTCTGTACCGAACTTTGGGGTGTCCGTGACCCGGACCCGAACCCGCACATTTGAAAAAAAGTTTGGGTTCGGGTATTTGATCATGCATGTTGAATAGCTGCAGGGCAGCCAATCAACAAGCGTATAACTGGTTTGCCCTTAGAAGCCATCACAACCATGCCTACTAATGGCATGGCTGTGATTGGCCAGTGCATCATGTGACCCAGCCTCTTTATAAGATGATTATTTTTCTAAAATCATTGCCTACTCCTATAGGGTCAGGTTCCTGCTGTTGCTGTAAGGGACAGATTATTGTTCTATAATCATCTCCTAGTTCTAAACGGAGAGGTTCCTGCTGGTCCTGTAAGGGACAGATTATTTTTCTAAAATCATCGCCTACTCCTATAGGGTCAGGTTCCTGCTGTTGCTGCAAGGGACAGATTATTGTTCTATAATCATCTCCTAGTTCTAAAGGGAGAGGTTCCTGCTGGTCCTGTAAGGGACAGATTATTTTTCTAAAATCATCGCCTACTCCTATAGAGTCAGGTTCCTGCTGTTGCTGTAAGGACAGATTATTGTTCTATAATCATCTCCTAGTTCTAAAGGGAGAGGTTCCTGCTGGTCCTGTAAGGGACAGATTATTTTTCTAAAATCATTGCCTACTCCTATAGGGTCAGGTTCCTGCTGTTGCTGTAAGGGACAGATTATTGTTCTATAATCATCTCCTAGTTCTAAAGGGAGAGGTTCCTGCTTGTCCTGTAATGGACAGATTATTTTTCTAAAATCATTGCCTACTCCTATAGGGTCAGGTTCCTGCTGTTGCTGTAAGGGACAGATTATTGTTCTATAATCATCTCCTAGCTCTAAAGGGAGAGGTTCCTTCTGGTCCTGTAGAAGAAGAAGAATTTATTATTCATTTTTTTATTAATAAATACTTAAATAGTGCTACATAGTATATTTGCAGGCAGAATGAGAAGAGCGTCAAATAAGGGACGTATTCGTGGTGCTGCTGGTGTTGGTGGTGTTGGTGAAGCTCCTGTTGGAAGGAAAGGACGTGGTCGATCTGTGCCAACTACACGCACAAGTGAAACACCTTCCTCAGGTAGCCCACAGAACCTTCAACGTTACATGGTAGGCCCGAATGCCACTCAACGAATGGTGAGGCTAGAAGAAGTACAGCCAATAGTAGATTGGGTGGCTGACAATGTCTTTCACCTCAGCCCCTTGTAAATTAGCCAAGCTGTCTGAGCCCCAAGTCATGCAACAGACTCTTATGCTTTTTGATGACTCTCCTGGTGTGCTTTCCGTGGGCCATCCACACAGCCCTGCCCCAGAAGTGGAAGACATTGAGTGCCCCGATGCCCAACCACTTCTGTTGCAGGATGAGGACATGGAAACACCAGCGCAGCACGTCTCTGATGATGACGAAACACAGTTGCCAACTGCTGCAGCTTTCCTCAGTATGTAGACTGACAAGGAGGGCAGTGGTGAGGGGTGGGTGGAAGATGATGTGGAGGAGGATGATGAGGTCCTAGACCCCACATGGAATGAGGGTCATGCGAGCGACGTGTGCAGTTTGGAGGAAGAGGTGGTGCTCGCACCAGCACAGCAAAAGAGGAAGCAGGTTGCAAAAGCAGAGCGAGCGTCCCCTAGACAGTAGGCCTGCTACTACCCACCACACCCAGGGACCTAGCACACCAAAGGCAGCTCAAAGGGGTTCCCCCGCGTGGCAGTTCTTCAGACAATGTGCTGATGACAAGACACGAGTGATGTGCAATGATAGCCTGAGGCGAGAACTAAAGTTCTAAACCTGAGCACAACCTGCATGATCAGGCATCTAAATTGAAGGCACAAGCTGCATTGGTATAATTACTTCAAAATCCAAGAAAGGTCTCGGCTTCCTCCTGCTTCCTCTTCTGCTGCTGCCTCGGCCTCTTCCTTCACCTCTACAGTGCCAGTGTCACCTGCCACCCAGCAAATAGAGCATGTGACAGCAACGCCACCATGTCTGCCACTGTCCTCAAGCATTTCCACATGGTCCCATGGAAGCTTACAGCTCTCCATCTCCCAAACACTGGAGAGAAAGAGGAAGTACCCCCCTACCCACCGACGATCCCTGACCCTGAATGCAAGCATTTCAAAATTCCTGGCCTTTGAAATGCTGTCATTCCATCTGGTGGACACGGACAGTTTTAAAAACCTGATGGCGGTGGCTGTCCCACAGTATGTGGTTCCCAGCCGCCACTACTTTTCTAGGCGAGCCTTCCCTTCACAAACAAGTCGGGGACAAGATCAAGTGTGCACTGCGCAACGCCATCTGTGGCAAGGTCCACATAACCACTGATACATGGACCAGTAAGCATGGGCAGGGACGCTATATCTTGCTAACTGCACACTGGGCAAATGTAGTGGCGGGTAGGCCTGAGGCGGCTAGCCATTTGGCACATGTCCTTCCGCCACCGAGGATTGCAGGGCATTTGTCTTTGCCTCCTGTTGCCTCCTCCTCCTACTGCGCTTCCTCATCCTCTACCACCTCCTTATCAACTGAGCGTAACACCTTCACCACATACTTCAGCACATCCAGGGGGAGCGACAGCAGGCTGTTTTAAAACTGATATGTTTGGGGGATAAACCCCACACTGTGCAGGAGTTGTGGATGGGCATTGAACAACAGACCAATGAGTGGTTGTTGCCACTGAGCCTCAAGCCCGGCCTGGTGGTGTGCGACAATGGGCGAAATCTCATAGCGACTCTGGGCCTAGCCGATTTGACACACATCCGTTGCTTGGCGCATGTGCTGAATTTAATGGTACAGACATTTCTAAAAAACTACCTGGATATGTCAGAGCTGCTGCAGAAAGTGCGGGCCGTCTGTGCGCGCTTTCGGCGTTCTCATCCTGCTGCTGCTCGCCTGTCTGCACTGCAGCGGAACTTCCCGCTCACTGCCTCCTATGCGATGTGCCCATAAGGTGGAACTCCACCTTGCACATGCTGGAGAGACTGTGTGAGCAGCAGCAGGCAATAGTGGAGTTTCAGCTGCAGTACGCATGGGTCAGTCGCTCTGCGGAACAGCACCACTTCACCACCAACGAGTGGGCCTCCATGCGAGACCTGTGTACCATATTGCAGTGTTTCAAGTACTCCACCAACATGGCCAGTGCCGATGACGCTGTTCTCAGCGTTACTATCCCAGTTCTATGTCTCCTTGAAAAAACACTTTGGGCCATGATGGAAGAGGATGTGGCACAGGAGGAGGAGGAAGAGGGAGTCATTTCCACGGTTATCAGGCCAGTAATTCACAAGTGGCTCAGAGGGTGGGTTCCTGCACCAGCATAGGCCAGGTAAAAAATATTCAAGCCAGGGCACAGTTCTGGGGGATGAGGAGGACAAGGAAGATCATGAGGAGGAGGAGGAGGAACCACAGCAGGGTGGCACCCAAAGCAGTTTGTGGGCATCACTGGAGCGTGGCTGGGGGGATACGGAGGACACAGATGATACACCTCCCACAGAGGACAGCTTGTCTTTGCCTCTGGGCAGCCTGGCACACATGGCCGACTACATGCTGCAGTGCCTGCGCAATGACAGCCGAGTTGCCCACATTGTAACTTGTTCTGATTACTGGGTGGCCACCCTGCCGGATCCCCGTTACAAGGACAACGTGCCATCCTTAATTCCCTCACAGGAGCGTGAGAGGAAGATGTGCGACTACAAGCGCACACTGGTTGCGCTGCTGAGGGAATTCCCAAATGACACCGGGGGCTCAGTGGAAGCACATGGCGAAGGCAGAGGAGGAGGAGGAAGAGGCCGCCAACGCAGCTGTGTCACCGCCAGCACCTCAGAAGGCAGGGTTAGCATAGCCGAAATGTGGCAAAGCTTTGTCAGCAGCCCACCACAACAAACAGCAGCACCAGCTGATAGGCAAGGTCTTAGCAGGAGGCAAAATTTCAGCAACATGGTGGAACAGTATGTGTGCACACGCCTACACGTACTGACTGATGGGTCTGCTACTCCACATCCACCCCCCTTCCCATTTTTATTTTTTTTATTTGATTTTAAGTTATTTTCCCTATCCCCATTTTTTGTAGGGCACTTGTCCTACTCTTACCCCCATTTTACTTCTTTTTGCAGCCCTCTAGCACTTGCCAGGACTTTTTTACAGCCATTTTTGTGCCGAAAAGTTTGGGTCCCCATTGACGCCAATGGGGTTCGGGGTCCGGGGTAAAGTTCGGTACTTTTTCGCGAAGTTCAGCCAGACCCGCAGAACCTGAACATCCAGGTGTTCACTCAACTCTACCTATAAACAGATGCAGGCTAAACTACTGCTGTTACAAGAAACGCACTTTGTTGAAGCCTCACATCCTAAATTTTTTCATAGATCCTTCCCTCAGGCTTATTTTACAGTCTATTCCTCTAAGAGCAGGGGGGCTGCCATCTTCCTACAAGCCTCACTGCCTATGGAAGTACATCATGTGTACAGGGATAAGGAAAGCAGATTTATTATCCTTAAAGGACTCCTGCATGGCCTTGAACTTACAATTGCCAGCATATATGCCCCATGTGAATCCTCTGTCTCCTTCCTCACAACATTTTTTGAGCTCCTAGCCAAGTACAACTCTCTACATCTCATTGTAGGGCAGTGGTTCTCAACTCCTGTCCTCGGGACCCACAAACAGGCCAGATTTTAAGTATTACCTTGGGGAAATGCAGACTAGAATACTGAAATCACTGTGCAGCAAATGATATCACCTGTGATGAATTTCAGTTATTCTGCAAACCTGGCCTGTTAGTGGGTCCCGAGGACCGGAGTTGAGAACCACTGTTGTAGGGGGAGATTTAAATATGGTGGCAAACTCTACCCTGGATAGAAGTTCTAACACCTCTAGATCAAAGGCATTCCCGAAATGTTTCCACTGCAAGTGGTTAGAATTCAATTTTTACTCCCATCCTCATAGAAACTACACCCGGTTAGATTATATATTCACCACCCCCGTAATTTTAGCTAATTCCATAGATGCCACCATCCATACATGTACTTGGTTGGACCATCAAATGACCTAATTCACTATGAAATTTATTAAATTAGCCCGCTACACATTCGTGGAGACTCAATTAGGCTTTGATCTCAGATGCAGCAGTGGAGGCAGAGGTTTCGCATGCAGTTGAAGAGTATTTTGACCTAAATAGATCCCCTGAGATCCCAATATCCACAGAGTGGTGTGCTCACAAAGCGGTGCTCAGGGTTAAACTTATCAACTTAGCTTCCTCCCGTAAATAACAAAACGCTGAGAAAATTTTAACCTTAACAAAGGAATTGGATGAATTATATAAGAACCCGGCCATGCTTAGTTGGAATGCTACTAGAAACACCATAGACCAAAAAAGACTAGAGTTAGAATCCCTGATCATGACTAGAGCAGAGAAGGCCTTGCACTAGTCTAAAACCAGATTTCTATTGCACAGCAACACAGCTTCAACATTATTTGCGAGAAAGTTAAACCAATCAATATGTCCCGCACATGTTCATAACACTTCTCTCCCTCAAGAAGTCCTTACTATATTTAAACATTTTTATTCCTCTTTACTAGCCTCCTCTTGAAGGGAACCCTTGCCCTCCAATGTTGCCTGGCTCGATACTGTTCTGGTTCCTACCCTTACTCCTTCACAATCAGAATCATTAAATGCCCCCATCACACAACAAGAAGTGCTAATGGTCGTTAAATCCCTCAGGAGGGGCTCAGCACCTGGACCTGATGGGTTTACTGCCCTCTATTATAAGAAATTTTCCACGCTTTTAGCCCTCAAATTGGTCCAATTATATAATTTTATCCTCCAAGGAAACAGGATTCCAGAGGAGATGCTTCTGGCAAACATGACCCTAATCCCGAAACCGAATAAGGACCACAGCCAGCCCAAAAATTATAGACCAATTTCGGTCATTAATAATGATCTAAAGATTTTCAGTAGAATTCTGGCGGATAGATTGGCAAAGGTGATCTCATCATTAAATTCCCCCTATCAAGCGGGTTTCATCCCAGATCGTCTAATCACTGACAACATATGTATGGAAGCTAATATCATTCAGGACGCAAACTCCTCCTCTAAAAAATTATTACTGTAAAGCCTTGATATACACAAGGCCTTTGACAGTGTGTCATGGAGCTATATGACCCCCCTATTACAGCGGTATGGAATACAGGGAGAATTCCTTCATGCATTCCAGGCAATGTATACAAACCCTCAGACTAGAATCAAAATACCTGGCTGCAGTTCGGATTTCATTCAGCTCGGGAAGGGCACCCGTCAGGGCTGCCCTCTATCTCCCCTGATATTTGCTTTAGCCATAGAACCCCTAGCCACTGCCATATTGAACCACCCAGATATCTCAGGTTACTCTAAGCCAGTGATTCTCAACTCCGGTCCTCGGGACCCCCCAACAGGCCAGGTTTGCAGGATAACTGAAATGCATCACAGGTGATATAATTTGCTGCTCAGTGATTGCAGTATTCTAGTCTGCATCTCCCCAAGGTAATACTTAAAATCTGGCCTGTTGGTGGGTCCTGAGGACCGGAGTTGAGAACCACTGCTCTAAGCACTCCTTCACCTTTAAACTTTGGCTATATGTGGACGATGTCTTGCTCTTTCTCACTAACCCTAAGGTCACTCTACCAATTTTATCCCAGTTTGTGGATGTTTCCGGTTTATTGGTCAACATCTCCAAATCAGTGGCCCTCCCTGTTGGTTTTGCCTCTCCTGAGCTGGAAGTTTATAAGAGTTAATTTCCCTTCACTTGGTCCAAATCTTCTCTCTCCTATCTGGGTATCACAATTTCCAATGAATATAAATCGTTTTTTACACATAACTATCCCCCTATGATAGCCAAGATAAAAAGACTACTGAAAATCTGATCAACGTATTACATCTCTTTCCTAGGTAAAACAATAGCAGTCAAGAGGACACTGCTTCCAAAACTACTTTATTTATTTCGAGCCCTCCCAATACCACTCTCCAAGACATATGTGCTACGTATACAAACACTTTTCAATAGATTTATCTGGCACCAGAAACCTCCAATATTCTCCAGAGCGGTATTGTACAGGTCTAGTAGGTCCGGGGGTTTGGGAGTCCCTCAGGTCTGGTTATACTACTTAGCTAGTAGATATTTTTGCAGTTAGCCCAGTGGAATATTATAGACACGCAGGTCCCTTGGGTCAAATATGAGCAACTCTCGATCAAACCGTGTTTCCTCCCGGGGCTCCTGTGGTTCTCTAGATCCCCTCCCTTGGAGTTGCACAAGAGCAACCTGATTGTGCAGCAATTCTTGCAATTATGGGACAGATATAAGCATAGATTCAATATGATCTCTAAGGTCCCCTCAGGGGCAGCCTTTCTTGGGGACCACAGGCTTCCTGTTGCCTATAACAATTCGGAGTCCTTTGGACTGTGGATATTTAAGAACCTAACTGCTTTGAGGGACTTTCAATGAAACTCAAGTTTTATCCCCTTTGCCCAGCTGCAGACCCATTATGAGATCCCGAATGGAGAATTCTACCACTACCTGCAAATCAGACATTTTTATCTGACTCATTATGGTTTATCCCCTTCAGATACCCAAACCAGTTTTGAACACATTTGTCAACACAATCCTAGCGGTAGAGGGCTGATCTCGGTCATATATAAAATGATAACTACACAGGGTGACAACACTAAATTAAAGTACATGCAGGGATGGGAAGATGAATTGAGTGTGGACTGGAGCACCCAGGATTGGGATAGATGCTGGCAGAACATGCGTAAGTGTGCAAAATCTCTGACTGTCAGAGAAACGGCGATTAAAGTAATGGCCCATTGGTATTACACCCCAGACCGGGTTCACAGGATTTATCCCCAATCTTTCTCTTCTTGCTTTCGAGGATGTACCTCTCCCGACACCTTTTTACACGTGTTCTGGCAATGTCCTCTGCTCTGCCCTACCTGGCAAAAACTAATAGAATTGATAGCAGAGTTGGCTGGAAGACAGATAGCTTTAACACAAGCACATTGTTCTTATTTGCAACTATTCCAGACATTCCTAAACATCTGGGGAAATTGATACACACCATCTGTGTTGCTGTGCAATGGGCAGTAGCCCTGAACTGGAGAACACCCTCCTTCCCCTATTCCCAGATAATAGCCCGCATAGATCAGATTATGTTGACTGAAAAGATCTTCCATACCCTACATGACTCTATTCCGATATATGATGCTAAGTGGAATCCATGGTTCATTTACCGTCTTCAAACTCAGTAATCAGTATCATATAATAGCCAAAAATGTAAGAATTTGATTTGATATGATCAGAATATCTTCTTATGGTTCATCCTGGTTAATTCTTGATTTCTATCATTTTCCGTTTTTTTCTGTTTCTTCTCTTTCACTCTTTTTTTTGAGTTTTATGTCTTTCTCTTTGTTTTTTTTTTTTGTCTCTTCTCTTACGTATTTTATGGAGTGTGACTCTAGAACGTATCTAGATGTCTCAAGAAACATGTACTGTACCATGTTCTGAAAAATAGACAGTCTATAGTGTTTTACCATATTACCTGAGCTTCTTGGTATGGAATTTAGCAACTTTTTGGACATGCATTTAAACTGAGAAATGGGGGCAAAGATGTAATTGTTGAGGAGCGTTTCTGTCCCCAGCAGGTTGAAACAAATGTGAGGATTCATGTTGGTAATGACTGGGCTGATGAGGTGGCCACTTCAGTTGAAGTCTCTGTTAATAAAAAGAAAGCAGTTGAAAGTTGTGTTTGTCATGTCATGTGCACTAATGCCCGTAGTTTAGGCAACAAGCTTTGTGAACTGACAGCTCTTATGTCTAGGGACAACTTGGACCTTGTTGCAATTACAGAGACATGGTTCAAGGATTCAAATGACTGGGAAATAACTATACCAGGGTACACACTCTACAGGAATGACAGAGTAGGGAAGAGGGGAGGTGGAGTTGCCATATATGTAAAAAATGGCATAAAACTAACATTAATTCAAAAGACAAATTAAATACTTGAAACCCTCTGGGTCTGCCTTCCAACCAGGGAGGGATCTTCCCTTAGAATTGGAATAGTATACTGACCCCCAGGACAGAGTGAAGATTATGATAACTTGTTGATTGATGAGATAACTCAAATGGCAATGAAGGAAGAGGTTTTGATGGGTGACTTCAACATGCCTGACG
>BLSH010225147.1:989130-1003486 GCA_018402905.1 Glandirana rugosa
TTTATTATGAAAATATTCTAATCAAAACTTGAAGGGGGGTCAATCAAACTCCAGTACAGGGACACAAGAACTAAAACCAAAGTATAACTTTTCTGACGGGAGGACTTGGAATAAGTGGGGGAACTACATAAATTTCCAAAGTTAGTACAGAGGCGAGAGGGAAGAAAGGAGGTCTGACATGTATAATTCAAGGACTTCAGCGAGAACTATACAAAATAGGGGGTCTGGAAAGTGTTAAAAACAATGGGCAGAGACTTGAGTAAGATAAAATAGTTATAGAAAAACATTCACACCAGAGGTCCTGACCCAAATAGAATTCTGGGATGTATCAGTAGAGGGATCACCAGCAGCAGGAAGGAGGTTCTGATTCCTCTATATAGATCTTTAGTGAGACCTCACTTAGAATACTGTGTCCAGTCCTGGAGACCACACTTACAAAAAGATATTGATAAAATAGAATGAGTTCAGAGACGGGTAACAAAAATTGTGAAAGGTCTGGGGGATAAAACATATCAAGAGCGACTTCAGGAACTTAATATGTACAGTCTGGAGGAAAGAAGGGAGAGCGGAGACATGATTGAAACCTTTAAATACATCAAGGGGGTGAATAAGGTTCAGGAGGGCAGTCTTTTCAATATGAAACCAAAATCAAGAACACAGGGACATGACCTCAAACTAACTGGGGGGAAGTTCAAAACTAATCTTATAAAAGTATTATTTTACTGAAAGGGTGATTGATGATTGGAATAAACTACCAACAGAGGTTGTGAGACAGTCAACAGTAAATGGCTTCAAACATACTTGGGATAAACATAAATCTATAGTCAGACAACAAGGTTAATGTAAAAAAAAAAATATTATAAAAAAAAAATGATTAAAAATAAATAAATAAATAAAAAGGGGCAGACTCGATGGACTACTCAGTTTTTTTCTGCCGTCACTTTTCTATGTTTCTATGTTTCTAGATACACAGTCAGACTGTAACGGACAGTTATAAAGATTGTCTGTTTGTTTTCTTGGCTGATATTCTTCATACCTGTATATTTCTTTGCATTGTAAATCTCCTACACTTTTTTTTCTTGTCAATAAAATTACTATCTTTAAAGTAAAAAAAAAAAAAAAAAAAAGTCTCACTAATACTACAACTGTTTCAAAATACCTGTCCAGTTTTTGTGCTATGTTTGGGTATCTTGCACCCCTAAACATTCTCTCCTAGATATGAGTACAACAATAAACGGTAAAAGGCTACATTGACTGGTTCCAAACTTATTTTTTCACTCCACCATACTCCAAGAACCAGCTCTTGAGATGGAAATGTTACCTTGTCACACTGCTTAGGGAGTTATTCAGCACCACCACAAAGTGCTACACTATGGTTGCTCAAATTGTTCCTCTCTTACCCATGGGAGCAGACGCCAACTTGAGTAATCTTTCTGTATTTTGTTTATTTTAGCAACTGATTGATTCTATATCTTCTAAGTCTTTGTAAAGTTCTGTCAATTTTGTATAAATGCACTGCTCACCTTTTTGACAATTTAATTAGATTTGATTAAATTAGATTAGATCTAAACCCAGTCATTAAAATAGCATACTGTATAAGCTTTATCATTTTAATGTCAATTTCAAAGACTTTTTCATTTTGCATCTTTCATTAATAGAATACATGGATGTTGTTCTTCAACTATTTCCTGTAATGGGGTGTCATTGTTCTGTCCGTGTTTTCTCGTTTCAATAATTTTTATTAAAGTTTTACACAATAACAAAGAGGCAAAATACTATTAGCCAGAGTCTGTCGTACAATGAAATATACATAGGATAATCATTAAGGCACGTGAGAATGACAAAACAATTAAGAAGTCTGCAATTAACTATGCAGCTATATGTAAATGGGCACATGGCGAGAGATGCTATGACCCCTCTCAAGACACCCCATCTGGGAGCAAGCTGTGTCATGAGAGAGGGGAAACAACATATTCCGCCACATTTCAATAAGAACATTTGAAAGCTTTTATTGGGTTTTCACAAAAAATGGATAAGAAAAAAAAACAAAAAACAAAAAAAAAACCCAAACACAATATCCTAAGCACAAACACCTTAGAATTGCCTGGAAATGAAGCCACCCCTTGCTCCCAACCACAGGTTTGGGAAAGGATTGTGCTAAGCATGCGCCGACAAGACCCAGACATTTAATGAGAATCAAAAAGAGAGGGGACAGTAAAAGAGAGAGTAACCAAAGAAGAGAGAGAAAAAGAAGAACAAGGGAGAAAAGTAGCACCGGGGAGCCTTATGAAAAATTGATAGGGGTATAGGTCACAGTGGGAGATTTAAGTACTTCTTCCAGGGATCCCAGACTAGGTCAAAATTGGTTGATGTATCCAGAATGATACTAGCAAATTTTTTCTGCGTCATGATCCAGGAGATTTTCTGTTTAGCTGCATCGAATGACATTGCGGGGCGTTTCCAGGCCCTGGCAATTGTGATTTTTGCACCCAACAGAATGAAGTGGATACGTTTAAAGAGGGGCCTGGAAAGTCCGTTCGGTCTAAAATTAAGGAGGGCCATTTCTGGGTTCTGGAGAATCGGTTGGCCCATGATCTTACGAATCAGGTGGAATACCCTATTCCAAAAACCTCAGATGCGTGGGCATTCCGTTCTGTCCATGTTTTACAGTAGTGCCTCTAAGTTGTCACCCTGTGACATGTACACGGTGATGGGAAAAGTTTATCCCTGGCAAAGAGGGCAAACTACGCTCCCCACCCCCACCCCCCTGCTCCACCCCTCTGCTGCCTCCTCAGCCAATGGGAAAAGTATTGTACCCGCTCCCTTCTCCAGCCCGCCTTAATTGACATCTAAGCCATACAGGAAGAGGTGCTGGCAACTGGATCAGGCTGGAGAGAAGAGAGAACATAGTCTGAGGGTAAGAGGCTGAGAGACAGCTGCAATGAGCCACAGGAGTTTGAGTTTTCTCCCTGCACATGATCTTATAGAAGGGCACAAACAGCTTCTGACAGCATGCAGACAGCAGGCTATACAGTGTGGGATGCAGAAGAAGAAACAACACCAGAGGAAAAGCTAATTTTCTCAATTCATCCATTCTTCTATTCATGATGCATTGTGAAACCAGCAAAGCTTTCGGATAAGATCCTCAGTGGGACATTCCGTTCTGGCAACAGAAAATGTGATAAAACGTACAATAACAGCTTTCGATAATAATATGAATGTGTTATTTCTATATTATTGCACTACCTGATATCTCATACAAAATACTTGCAAACCAAAGTCCCAAAGTCAGTTGCCAGCCATTACCTTTTGAAACTGATTCCTTCAAATTTCTCAATATATCTACAGTACATGCAATGGTTTCATATACTTGAAAACAAACCAACATCAATCAGTTTATGTGAATGCAAAGTGGTTGTGGTATAAATAATGTGCAAATCCAATCCCAGTATAGGTTTTTGCACTCAGTTTTCAGTACTAGTATATCTTATCTGAGACACATAGGTTCACCTCATGCATTCACTCTGTACATAGTGAACTCCTGAACACTGCACTCTGTACATAGCAAAATTCTGAACGCTGCACTCTGTACACAGTGAACTCCTGAACGCTGCACTCTGTACATAGCCAACTCCTGAATGCTGCACTCTGTACATAGCGAACTCCTGATTGCTGCACTCTGTACATAGCGAACTCCTGAACGCTGCACTCTGTACAGAGTGAACTCCTGAACACTGCACTCTGTACATAGTGAACTCCTGAACGCTGCACTCTGTACAGAGTGAACTCCTGAATGCTGCACTCTGTACATAGCAAACTCCTGAACGCTGCACTCTGTACATAGCTAACTCCTGAACACTGCACTCTGTACATAGCAAACTCCTGAATGCTGTTCTCTGTACATAGCAAACTCCTGAATGCTGCACTCTGTACACAGCAAACTCCTGAATGCTGCACTCTGTACATAGTGAACTCTTGAATGCTGCACTCTGTACACAGCAAACTCCTGAACTCTGCACTCTGTACACAGCGAACTCCTGAACACTGCACTCTGTACATAGTGAACTCCTGAACACTGCACTCTGTACATAGTATAGGTTTTTGCACTCAGTTTTCAGTACTAGTATATCTTATCTGAGACACATAGGTTCACCTCATGCATTCACTCAGTACATAGTGAACTCCTGAACACTGCACTCTGTACATAGCAAAATTCTGAACGCTGCACTCTGTACACAGTGAACTCCTGAACGCTGCACTCTGTACATAGCGAACTCCTGAATGCTGCACTCTGTACATAGTAAACTCCTGAACGCTGCACTCTGTACAGAGTGAACCCCTGAAAGCTGCACTCTGTACATAGCAAACTCCAGAACGTTGCACTCTGTACATAGCTAACTCCTGAACACTGCACTCTGTACATAGAAAACTCATGAATGCTGCTCTCTGTACATAGCAAACTCCTGAATGCTGCACTCTGTACATAGTGAACTCTTGAATGCTGCACTCTGTACACAGCAAACTCCTGAACTCTGCACTCTGTACACAGCGAACTCCTGAACACTGCACTCTGTACATAGTGAACTCCTGCATCCTGCACTCTGTACATAGCGAACTCCTGAATGCTGAACTTTGTACATAGCAAACTCCTGAACGCTGCACTCTGTACAAAGGGAACTCCTGAACTCTGCACTCTGTACATAGCGAACTCTTGAACACTGCACTCTGTACATAGTGAACTCCTGAATGCTGCACTCTGTACATAGGGAACTCCTGAATGCTGCACTCTGTACATAGCAAACTGCTGAACACTGCACTCTGTACATAGGGAACTCCTGAAACCTGCACTCTGTACATAACGAACTCCTGAACACTGCACCCTGTACATAGAAAACTCCTGAACGCTGCACTCTGTACATAGGTAATACCTGAATGCTTTTCTCTGTACATAGAGAACTAATGAACGATGCACTCTACACATAACGCAGTCCTGAACACTTCACTCTGTACATAGCAAACTCCTGAAAGCTTCACTCGGTACATAGCGAACTCATGAATGCTGCACTCTGTACATAGTGAACTCCTGAACACTGCCTTCTGTACATAGGGGACTCCTGAACGCTGCACTCTGCACATAATGCACTCTTGAATGATTCACTCTGTACATAACAAACTCCTGAACGCTGCACTCTGTAGGTAGTGAACTCTTGAACGCTGCACTCTGTACATAGCGAACTCCTAAATGCTGCACTGTGTACGTAGGGAACTCCTGAATGCTGCACTTTGTACTTTACAAACTCCTGAACTCTGCACTCTGTACATAACGAACTCCTGAATGCTGCACACTGTAGGTAGTAAACTCTTGAATGCTGCACTCTGTACATAGTGAACTCCTAAATGCTGCACTGTGTATGTAGGGAACTCCTGAACGCTGCACTCTGTACATAGCAAACTCCTGAATGCTGCACTCTGTACATAGCAAACTCCTGAACGTTGCACTCTGTACATAGCAAACTCCTGAACGTTGCACTCTGTACGTAGCACACTTCTGATTGCTGCACTCTGTATGCAGTGAACTCCTGAATACAGCACTCTGTACATAGTGAACTGATGAACGCTGCACTCTGTATGTAGCACACTTCTGATTGCTGCATTCTGTATGCAGCAAACTCCTGAATACTGTACTCTGTATGCAGCAAACTCCTGCACGCTGCGCTCTGTATGCAGCACATTTCTGAATGCAAAAGAAATACCCACTTTCTGGCCACGCCAATTTTTGGCCACACCCAATCCATATAAGGTCTGCACAACATATAAAGATAAGTATGTAGAGCAAAGGAATCTCTGGTTAACAGAGTAGACAAATATACGCTTGCGTCCTGCTAGATTGAGGTAGGGTTTAAGATCATGTATAATGTGAACCCCTAACACTCTGGGATTTCCGGACCGAGGTAACTTAAATAGGTGAGTAAGGTACAGGAGGTGGAAAGAAGAAAACAGAGAAGTAAGAGAAGAAGGAAAGAGATAGAGGGGGAAGGGAGGGGAAGGCAGTATAAAGGAAGGCAGTGAGTTTTTATTGAGGGGAGTTCAAACCAAAAGAGGGGTAATTCAAGAATCCATGTATTGGAGGGAAGACTTACAATGACATCCTACATTTCAGTTTCTCTGAAACAGAGTAGTGTATCCAAATAGATCAGGTATTGATGAACTTTTCCCATTTGTCAATTACTTTATTTAGCCTGCATCTCCTCCATAAGCATAATGTACTGTCCCAGCTTTAAACGTGTCATTAAAAATGGAAAAAAATTGGCTCAATTAACTAAAGAATATCTCATAAGATAATGGAATCACATGACACATTTTTTCCAATTATCTCATGAGATGCTGAAAATGTCAATTCACTATCACCTTATGAGTTATGTACCTCACAAACCAATAACATGAGCTAAATATCTCATAAAAAGGCATTGAAGTCAATTCACTAAAGGAAATAAATAAATAAATGCATGACTTAAATAAGTAGTGATCCAAGCATGAGGTATTTAAGGAATGTAAAAATTTAATAGCCAATTTGGAGTAGTCTCTACCTTTTTGGATCAGTTTCTCAACAGCAATGCATAGAAGCTAAAATATGGAAAATGCAGAATCATTGGGGCTGATTTACATTAAGTATAACTAAAGGTAGAACTTTTATTTTTTTTTTTAGTTTTGGATAGAGCGGAAATAAATTAGACCTTCTGTCAGTTTTTATTGCTGTCTGTTTCCCCGTTAGGGAAATTAACCCTCTCTAGCCCTCTTTGTCCTGCTTACTCTTATCATTGAAAGTGAAAGAAAATCCCAAATTATGGGTGGGCGGCACAGTGGTGTAGTGGTTACCACTTTCGCCTAGCAGGACAAGGGTTGCTGGTTCGGATCCCAACCACGGCACTACCTGCCTGGAGTTTGCATGTTCTCCCTGTGCCTGCGTGGGTTTCCTCCGGGTACTCCGGTTTCCTCCCACACTCCAAAGACTAGCTGGTAGGTTAATTGGATCCTGTCTAAATTGACCCTAGTACTGTATGTATGGATGTGAGTTAGGGTCTTTAGATTGTAAGCTCCTTGAGGGTAGGGACTGATGTGAATGCACATTGTACCTGAAATACGTAAATAAAATAAGTAAATCGGTTGTCCCCAGAAAAGTAAAGAGGAAATCTTCCAATGGAGACACTAGTTTGATGAACTGGGGGTTCCCAAGGGATTCTTTTAATTTCTAGGGATTTCCTCTCACTTCCTGTTTTGGCTGTGTGACAGAAGTGAAGGGAAATCTCCCCAATAACAAAGTTGCCTTTTTTATTGGTGAAAAAAGGGTATTTATATATATATATATATATATATATATATATGTGTGAATTTTAATATGACTTTCATTCAATATTTGACATTTATAAAGATATTTTGTATTTATTTAATTTAACTTAGGCTGAATATTCTTGCATCGGTGGTGTTGCTTGAAAGAAAAAATGTCCCTCTGTCAGTGCTGTTGCTAAAAGGAAAAATGGTGCTGCATCAGTGTCCGTGGGGAAAAATGACCTGGCATTACTGGTGTCAGTCTGGGTAGGAATGATTGGCACTTCAGTAGGATGAAGAGGCGAGGAGAGCAGGGAGGTGAGTTCTGAGGGGTGCATGGAACTAAAGGGATCTAGGAGGCTTTGAGGGAGGAAGGGATGCTAAAAGGGCTCACCAGGTTCAGGCACGCAATGGCTGGACTGTCTCTGTCTACACCAGACAATACAAGTCCCCCGTCTTGGCACGTCCGGGTCACGAATGTGCCTGCATACCCGCTCTTCAAGAACTCCTGTGTTTTCAGGGGATGCCATCTGCATTCTAGCAGCCACCTTTCCCATGATGAACGGTGAGTTAGCATCTAGCATTCATTATAGTAATTGATATTAAGCCTCTAAAGCCAAACTATTTTATGTTTATTTATTTTATTTATTTCAGGTACTTATATAGCGCTGTCAATTTACGCAGCGCTTTACATATATATTGTACATTCACATCAGTCCCTACCTTCAAGGAGCTTACAATCTAAGGTCCCTAACTCACATTCATACATATACTAAGGCCAATTTAGACAGGATCTAATTTACCTACCTGCATATCTTTGGAGTGTAGGAGGAAACCCACGCAGGTACAGGGAGAACATGCAAACTCCAGGCAGGTAGTGTCATGGATGGGATTCGAATCAGCAACCCTTTTGCTGCCAGGCAAAATTGCTATACACTACACCACTGTGATGCCCATGTTGAAAGGATTCTATGAAATCTCTTGTGTATTTTTATGCAATTTTATGAATTTATGAGTTTTAGCAATTATTGACGTTTGTGCCTTTTCTTTTTTTCCCCTCTGCCCCTTTTTTGGGGGGTGGGGTTATTGAATGAGGATTTTTTCTATTTAAAGCACTTGCCTTCATGTGCTCGGAGTAGCTTAGCTATGAGGAATGGGGTGCGCCCCCTAAACGCGTCAGCTGTGTTCCCCCGCAATGTGACAGCACATGTGTGTCCATGCTGCCCAACTTTATGTGTTTTTATGGCTCATTAATTGTTGCTACCTTGTGAGTATTCATTTTTTATTGATTCTATCATTAAATAACAATTTTTTTGGTAATGCACTAGGAGAGTGCGCCTTTCATTTTATTTTGTTTTTATAGTGGCTCTAAGGGCTTGTTCAGACATGCAGCTATCATTGCTGCCCCTTTGAAACGCGATCTCTGGTGGATCACTTTTCAAAAATCATTTGACAATCGGTGAGGTGGCCTCCTCACCGCCTCTTTTAACCCTGTAAATACTGACTCCCCTCTCCCTAATTTTGTAAGTGGGAGCAGCTTCTGTGCATGCGTATTCCTGTGTCCTGATCAAAAGGCTTGTGTTTTCACATTATTGACCAGTGTTCTAGCAATCATTTTGACGAATAATGGAATTTCACCTTCCCATTTTTACCTTCTTTTTCCTCCCTGTCCATGCCACTAAGTAATTTGTTTCACTGAACAAATGAAGAAGTCACTGGATGACCGCAAATCCGAAACAAAGTTGCTTTTATTGAAGAATCGTGAAATCCATAACATCATAGGCAGACAGTCAAGCAGTGGGCATAGAACATCCAGAGATAGGAAGAAAAGCTTACGCGTTTCACGTTATCATTGGACGCTTAGTCATAGCGCTATGTCATCCAGTGACTTCTTCATTTTTTCATCATTTATGCAGTACCTGCACCCGACCAGCCAAGGACTGACAGCATCCACTATTAGCATTTGGGTGAGTGGCTTGGAGTGGCTGTTTTCTCTCTTCAATTGATTTCACTGTTTGCAATAGAAAGAGAGAATGATGTAGAAAAAAATATTTTCAAATTATTGTCGACAGTTGTCAGCGAAAGGCTAAACATTGCATATGTTCATTTTACATAGGTAAACGACACTTTTTAAATTTAGCTGTCATTTTACTTTTTATTAAGTAACAGGGAGAATGCACAACACATTTTGTTTGTTTTTTAACATACACTATGATATTTAAATACAAAAACATAGTGTATGGATACCTGTCTGTACATGCAACAGCTGCTGTATTTGTGAAGGCTGGTTGTATTTAAAGACATTGTCAATCAATAGGGTGCTTAGAGAAAAGGGGAATTATTCTGTCTGCAAATCTTTATGCAGTATGGAAAAAAATACAACAGTTAATAAGATATCTCCAAGACACTTTGTATTTGTAAGACACCAGCTGTATAAATACAATTTGCTGTCATTTTCATAACTGACCTTTATTTACACAGAAGAAATGGACTCTTGTTAATCAATTTATTGGAAAATGAACTTGAAAACATTTTTTATTGTTCAAGTAAATAATTAGGTGTATTAAGTTTGATTGCATAGTCATTACAGTTTGAATTAGAAGTGTAATTTTAGTCTTCGTATTATTGACTCAGTATTTTTGTAGCAAATACTGATATAAAATATTTTCAGGGTTCCCGAAATGGGGGAAGTTCAAGGAGGCTAGGGAATGGAGACATAGGAGAAATGGCAAATATGACAACTTTTGCCAAAAATACATTCTATTTTTTAACACATATAAACATTCAATGGCACATATGCACATATATGGAACTTTGCATTTTTGCACTTATCATAGTGCGAATGGGCGGTAGTTGGATCACAGTAGCTTACATGGTTTTTATTTTTTGTTACTCTCTTGGGTTTTACCTTGACCCTCTTCATTTGTCACCATCTTTCTTTCCTCCTCCCTGTGTTTCTATGAGCTATTGTCACACATATGAAAATCAAACATCTATGTGCCACCCGACAGGATTGATATTCTGTCTTTTCATCCGGAGACTTTAAAGCTAAACTAAAGCACTGTGTACAATAAACAATTTTTTAATAAACCCCCTTTTTTTTTTTTTTTTTTTCATCCTTTGTTGCATCTTAGTGCTTCTGATCTTTAGCAGCCTCTTTGTAGCCACTTTCCGTCTACATACCAGCATGTCAGAGATGACTGCATGACATTTCTTAGGGTGGGTTTTTTGATGATGATGGCAGTGGAACATGCATGTGCAATATGTGTTGGTGTGACAATTTGTAGTCCTCCACTAGGAAAATTTGTGACTGGGTAACAACACTAGATCACAGTTGGGAAGCAGAAACAGCGCTTTGTCACCCTATAAGGAAGTGCCTGAACAAAGACCACAATAGCAGGATCACAATTTTAAAACATTAATAACTCACTTGAAAATACATGAATATCTTAATGAATGAATTACTGATTTAAATTTACATATACTTTAGTCGCTAAGGAATATCCAAAAGGGACAATATAGTATATGTATTTATACAAATGTATTCCATTTTTGGAAAATGTTATTTAACCGCTTCACCCCCGGAAGGATTTCCCACTGTAGGAACAGAGCACTTTTTGCGATTCGGCACTGCGTCGCTTTAACTGACAATTGCGCGGTCATGCGACGTTGTACCCAAATGAAATTTGCGTCCTTTTTTTCCCACAAATAGAACTTTTTTTGTGGTATTTGATCACCTCTGCTCCATTTCTGATAAACAAAAAAAGAGCGACAATTTTGCAAAAAAAAAACAATATTTCTTACTTTTTGCTAAAATACAGATCCAAAAAAATATATAAAAAAACAAATTTATTCATCAGTTTTGGCTGATTTATATTGTTCCTCATATTTTGGTAAAAAAACCCTGCAATCTGCGTTTATTGATTGGTTTGCGCAAAAGTTGCCGTGTCTACAAACCATGAGTATTAATTTCTGGCATTTTTACATTTTTTTTTTTTTACTAGTAATGGTGGCAATCTGCGATTTTTATCAGGACTTTGATATTGGGGCGGACATGTCAGACATTTTCAACACTTTTTTGAGACCAATGACATTTATACAGCGATCATAAATTTAAATATCCACTGATTACTGTATAAATGTCATTGGCAGGGAAGGGGTTAACCTGCAGGGGGAGATATAGGGGTTAACTGTGTTCCCTAGGAGTGTTCTACCTGTGAGGGGGCTGAGCTACCAGGGTCATAAGAGATTTAACTGATTCTAGTGACAGGGATCAGTAGATTTCTTACATGCCCACTGACAGAGCGGGGAACCGCTGTGTTTACTTCAGAAGATAATAGTAGGACACACTTCAAACATAAATCGGTGGCCATCCATGTTTCTAGAACATATAAATACACCAAGCAAAAGTATGTTCATTTGGTACTGGAAGTATATAAAGAGGATCTACATCTTTACCATAGGGGGTTATTTACTAAAACTGCATGGTGCAAAATCCGGTGCATCTCAGCTTCCAGGGTTAATTGTTAACGCCTAAAGCCTCATACACACAGTGTAACGGTCATACAACAGCTTGTTGTACGATCATGTGACCATTAGTACACATGATTAGAACAGCCGACATGCAACGGTCGTACAACAGAAGTTGGACAAGCAGACTAGAAATCTTTTGTTGTGCAACAAGCGTTTGTACGACTGTTGTGCCGTGTGTACAGAGAAGTTGGGCCAACAAGTTGTACGTGCAAAACATGCATGCTCAGAAGTCAGGAACGCCCGGAAGTGTCCGTTCGTGTAAACCTACTTTCCTAATTCACAAGTCTCATGCACCTGAACTTCCTCTTTATACGCTCGTAACACGTCACCACGTTAGGCTTGGTCGTACGATCGCTTAGTGCACATCAGTATGCGAGACACAACAGCCAACATACGATTTTGGACGTCCGGTCCTACGACCGTCGCACCTTGTGTACGATGCTTAACCACTTCCTTAATGGGCACTTAAACCCCCCTCCTGCCCGGATCAATTTTCAGTTTTCAGTGCTATCACTTTTGAATGACAACTGCGCGGTGGTGCAATGTTGTACCCAAACAAAATTGACATCCCTTTTTTCCCAGAAATAGAGCTTTCCTTTGGTGGTATTTGATCACCTGTGCGGTTTTTATTTTTTGCGCTATATACGAATAAAGAGCGACAATTTTGAAAAAAGAACAATATTTTTTACTTTTTGTGATAATAAATGTCCAAAAATAAAAAAACAAATTTATTCATCAGTTTAGGCCGATATATATTCTTCTACATATTTTTGGTAAAAAAACCCGAAATCAGCGTATATTGATTGGGTTGCGCAAAAGTTATAGTGACTACAAACTATGGACATTGGTTTATGGCGTTTTTATTTTTTACATTTTTTTTACTGGTAATGGCGGCGATCTGCGATTTTTATCGGGACTTTAATATTGCGGTGGACATGTCGGACGTTTTTGACATTTTTTTGGGACCAATGACATTTATACAGCGATCAGATCTAAAAATAGACACAGATTACTTTATAAATGTCATTGGCAGGGAAGGGGTTAACACTAAGGGGCAGTGAAGGGGTTAAATGTGTTCCCTGGGTGTGTTCTAATTGTGGGGGGTGGGGTTGGCAGGGGCATGACAGATCTAACTGATCCCAGTGACAGGGATCAGTAGATCTGGCATGCCCCCCCTCAACAGAACAGAGAACCGCCATGTTTACATCAGCGGTTCCCCGTTCCTGCTCTCTGTGAGGAGATAGCGGGTCTCCGTCGGACATCGGGTCCGTCCGACCCTCAGGCATGCTCACGGGACATGTGGTGGGGCAGCGCTGTCGGGAGCGCGCCCAGCGCGAGCTGAAGGGGAGGATGTCTATTGACGGCCTCCCGGCATTTTAGAGCCGCACTGTAGCCGTCATTCGACTATGGCGCAGACGCGAGGTGGTTAATAGAACATGCTGAAGTTAGAAGCTGATTGGCTACCATGTGCTTCTGCACCAGTTTCTGCGTTCACCAGTTTTAGTAAAGTTCCCTCACTGTGTCATTTGAAATATAACTGTAAAGTTTACAATGAAGGAACATGGCTAATAAAATGAGGAGAAGAGAAGAGCCCAGCATGCCCAAAAAAACACTGTACTGCTCTGGGGAGTTAATCAGGGTTTATTTTTTTTTTTACTATGACTGCTTATTACAGTGATGATCTGATCACTGTTGCTGACTTCTGAACACTCACACCTATATTTTTCTCATTTGCCCTCTGGTTCTGACGTCCAATGGAAATAACATATGCTGTGGGCAGCTAGTGATGTCTGATCAGTAACATATGCCATGCTTACTTCCGATGTATGCAATCCTTTACTGACTGGAAGTCAGGTGAAAATGGGAAATCTTTCCTATGGATATCTTTCTGTGCTTGCAGGCAAGAAGTTAAAGTGGTTGTAAACCCTTGCATACACCCAGTGAAGTGACTATCATCAAGTGATACATAGGGATGAAACAAATCCTCCTACGTAAGTCGTACTTGTTTCTCTGCAGCCCTCTCTTCTTAATATGTGTTCAAAGTGCTGAATATTTAAATCTTGTCTGAGAGTTGAGAAAAAACGGGAGGGGGAGCTGAAGTTACACTCTGCAGAGCTCAGTGATGAGAGCTCTGAGAGCTGATTGGAGGGAAGAGACACCCCCCTCAGCACACATAAAGAGAGCCGAGGGTGTCAATCAGCTGGAGGTCCCTCCCATGTCACCTTTTTTCTCTTGGTGCCAGGAAAACTTGCAGAAGTGACTCATGTGGATAGCAGAGGAAGGAGGAAGCAGGGATAAAAATACACTTAGTGCTTTTGAGACAATTACACGCTATAGAGGGATATGCTTTGTTAATATTTAACATCTGGGGATTATAACCACTTTAAGTTACCTTGTCCGCTAACATTCCAGCAATCCTGGTAACAGAAATAAATATATATATATATACTGTATATATATATATATATATATATATATATATATATATATATATATT
>BLSH010225147.1:1009552-1029603 GCA_018402905.1 Glandirana rugosa
AAATATTAAGTAACGATATTAAATTGTATTTTAACCTAATAAACACTCTGAAAACAGGCAAAGTACGTTGTCACTGACAGTACTAAATTAAACCGTGACAAAAAACAGTACTTATTAGACAATTTGACATTTAGGCATATTTAATTCATTTTTAAGACAGTGTGGAACATCAGAGCACTAGATAGGACCATCATGCATACAACGAACTCACCCTATCAAACACCCACCAGAGCAATCCCCAGTAGCTGGAGCACTTACCCAAGGCAATTCCTCCAAAGGGGACGGACCTCAAGTCCAGGCTGCAGTAAAGAAACAATAGCAAAATCATGCTCATAGATCAATCAGACAGTAAAAATTAATTAATTAATCAAGAGAATGAATATATATAGAAAATGCCAAATTAAATCATGACAGTCACTGTTGCATGAAACGGACAAAAGTCTCACAAATAATCCAATTTTATGTTAAATTATAGCAATGAATTATAAAGTATTATAAAAATATTTACTGAAAACTTAAAGTGACCAACGATCAATAAAAGAGAAAAAGCTGGGGGTGCTGGACTAGCAAATGTTCTAAGGCATTTCAAATCACAGAGGTTGGAAATGTGTGTATTCCTTTTGCAGAGCACCTAAAATAGAATGACAATCAATGTGCTAAGGGAACCAAAGAAAATATACACTGAGGTGGTCCAATTAGTTCATAAGTGGAACAGGTGGAACATGTAATGACCAACTAAGAACGGTCCACATAGAAGCAATTTGAAACAATTCTCAGAGTCTCACTCCTATAGTGGCAAAGCAAAGGATAAACAAAACCCATATTTGCCTATCATGTCCTGCCAGGGATCATATTGTCCTGATATTTACCAAGATCTCTAAGGGTTATCTATATTTTCAAACCAATAACCATCTGTAGGGCAATATAGATGAATTAAACTCCACAGTGAGATTCCCAAGTGAGCCCAATACAAGTACTCACACATATAGTAATATGGCTACAAAGCCCCAAGGAAATACAAATACAAACATAATCTGACAACCTTAAAATTCCAGAGGAAACCTATCAATCCAAATTTACCTTCACATGCCGATAGAGACGAATGCACCCCCAGTATTAAGCGATTGTAATGGCCGGGACCACCGGCTTATATACATCCTCCACTCGGCCGGCGTCTGACGTCACCGGCCGGGTGTGGACGTGACTCCGACAGGTGCATGTGCCCGCTCAGGGAGTCCCGCCTGGACCACAACTCCCACACTGCTCCTGGGGGGGGCAGTAAGAGAGGGGAGGGATGGGGGCGGGATGGACAACTCCCTCAATCTGCCGCCGATAGAAAGCCCAGACAGAGCAAGAGGGGGAGACGGTTGGCCAGATCGCCTGCCGATGGGCAAACCGATCATGGCTGAAACCACCGAACGGGCACTCTAGCCTGTACCAGGAAGGAAAGGGGAAGACATCCAAATGGGACATCTCCCCCTTTGCGTCCATACAGTCACCTGTATGTCTTGGTCCCACTATGCCGGGGGGCCAACCCCCATTGGTCCGCACCCCCATGTTGGAAGCCACAGGCAACACACCAAAGGACCAGAGGAGATGTGTCAGGAGGGAGGTAGGATGGCTGGACGCACGATTAAGATCCGTAGAAACCCCGATGTGAACCACACTGCTAAATTTGTACAAGAAACAAAATACCATTAATTATGATATGCAAATGTATTCACATTTATAAATATCAGATATATAATTCAATAAAAGTTAGCACAAACATAAACCTATGTTCTTTATCATTTCACAAAGGAATATATATATAAATATATCATTTTTGTACATTAGTGATATTGTATACTGAAAACCATGAACTCAACACCAACGTTGCATCAAGTGCACCTAGTTCAAGGTCCTCTGGGGAGAAGACAGACACTTAAGAGGGGGGAGTGGAAGGGGAGGAACAAAAAGGAAGAAGAAGAACCATTCATTTTGAATATAGAAAGGGTTTGAAACTAAGAGTTTCATTGAACCCAGGATATTGAGTAGCTTTGAGATTGTAAATGCACCGTGATTCCAGTTGCGCTGAATCTACGCTGCCACCCCTGGAATGTAACGGCAAGTGTTCAAGGGCTGAAAATGTTATGCATTTTGAATCAAACCCATGATATATGCCCATGTGTCTGGCAATAGCCGTGGGCATTCGTTTCTTGAGAATGGTCTTAATGTGGTCACCAATACGTATACGGAAAATACGTTTAGTTTTACCCACATAGAAACCACCACACCTACAGGTGGCCAGATACACCACCCCCATGGAGTCACAAGTGACTCTCTGCTTTAGGTGGTGGAGTGTGCCACCCGGGAGGTGCGTGGCTGTACTATTGGATATGTAGGAACACATGTGTGAGAAGGTGCCCGAGTCCAAAGAGTCAATGTGGGGTATAGGATCAAAATGACTACGTACTAATTTATCACACAATGATGGAGCCCTTCTAAAAGTGACTTGGGGGTACTGACTAATATGTTGATTAATTTGAGGGTTAATTTGAGGGTCACAATGCCCACATGAGAAGGTGCCCGAGTCCAAAGAGTCAATGTGAGGTATAGGATCAAAATGACGACGTACTAATTTATCACGCAATGATGGAGCCCTTCTAAAAGTGATTTGGGGGTACTGACTAATATGTTGATTCATTTGAGGGTCCTCCGTTAAAAGAGGCCAGTATTTTTTAATAATATCCTTTATCTTACCATGTTGGGCAGAGTAGCCTGTAATGAATCTTATAGGTTGACGGTCTCCTTATTAGGTTCAGAAAAAATTAAATGATTCCTATCCTTGTTTTTGGCTCTTTTATAGGCCTTTTTTAGGCAAGAGTGGCTGTAGCCACAATGTTTCAATCTATCATACAGTTCCTTGAATGCTAAATCAAAATCCTGTAATTTTGTGCAGTTCCGTCTAATTCTTAGATATTGACTGTATGGTATGTGTTGTACTAAAGATTTAGGATGTGCACTCTCAGCATGGAGAATTGTGTTCCCAGCTGATGGCTTTCTATACAATGATGAATACAGGCATCCATTCGTATCAATTGTTAATTGAATATCCAGGAAATTAACAGTTTCCTGACTGTACTCAAAAGTAAATTTTAGATTGTAATCATTTTTTGAGATAATTTCATGAAATAACAGAAAGTCCTGTTCTGTACCAGTCCAAAATATCAGGACGTCATCGATGTAACGGTACCAAGCCGCTATGTGTGTCAAAAATGGAGATAGGTCATCACTGGCAAAAAGGTCTCTTTCCCACCCCCCCAGATACAGGTTGGCATACGAGGGGGCACACCGAGTCCTCATCGCCACCCCCTGTACCTGGAGGTAGTGGGAAGAGGCAAACATAAACACATTTCAAGTTAAGATAAACTTTAGCAATTCCAAGACAAAGCAATTATAATTAGTGGCCAGAGGTCCTCTTTCTTTTAGAAAATTTTCAATAACTACAAGCCCTTTCTCATGTGGAATGCTATTGTATAAACTCTCAATGTCAAGAGTGATGAGCCATACATTAGGAGGTAAATGGATGCCATTGACCCTTCGAAGAAGGACGATGGTATCCTGGACATAAGAAAATAGAGAAGTGACATGTGGATGTAGATAGTTATCGACCAGAAAACTGGCATTTTCATTCAACCCCGCGCAGCCCGATATAATCGGGCGGCCCGGGGGTTTGGTCAAAGATTTATGCACTTTTGGCAGCGCATAAAAAGTAGGAATCTTAGGTTCTTTTTTATTTAGGAATGTCCATGTTTCTTTATTAACAGTTCCCCTATGCAGGTCTTTTAGTATGATATTGTAATATTCAGTTTCAACATTTTTGAAAGGTAATTTAGTGATTGGATGACACCATTCCTTATTTCATAAAATTGTATTACACATTGTCTCATAATCCTTCCTATCCATGATGGCTATATTGCCACCTTTGTCAGCCATCTTTATCACAATGTTGATGTTGGATTGTAAAGACAAAATTGCTTGCCTGTGGGCTGAAGATAGATTGGAAGGGATAGGGACCTGTGTCCTAATTTGTTCAAGTTCTTTGGTAGTTTGCTGAACAAACACCCAAATGTTTGGATTGGTGTTGAGTGCTGGAAATGCTGTCAATTTGAGTTTGAAGGAGGATGGTGGCGGAAAGGAAACACCCGCTATAGAAATGGCAGGTGGAGTAAATGACTCTGATGAATCAACCTCCACATGACCTTCCCCCCACAGCTCTATAAGATCATGTAAGACATGACTATACTCAATATTAGACAAGGGTGAAAGTTCAAAAGAGGCAGAATTTTCTTTAGAAGTTTGATTGTATAAGGTTTTGTAAGTTTTCTCGCAAATAGATGTATGTCTTCACTCAAAAGAAACACATCTGCTTTGGTTTCAGGGCAAAAAGTAAGACCCAATTTTAGTATCTGAGATTCTTCTGGGGAGAGCATGTTGTGATAAATTAATCATTTCTAATTCTCCATCTATGTCATGCCCAGTCACGGGGCATTCCCCAAGTTGGGATTGACTAGGGGATCCTGGTTCTTGGGTAAAAAAATGGGTGCCACTCTTGTGTCCCCATTGTAAACATCCATTATGACAGTAATTAGTGGTGACATCAGGGCTGCTGATAGGCCAGTACAGCCAGCCCTGTTGTACGGGGCCCGGCGTCCTCAGCTCAGCAGGGGGGGGGGCCTGGACAACCTCGCAGACAGTCAGCACAGAATAACAGAAAATGGACTTTCTAAATTACACCCCCGCTAAGCCATTCCTACTAGCTCAGGGGGGTGTATTATTGCTATTTTTCGAGCCCCTCTCTGATGATATGTGCTGGTGGGAGTGAGGAACTTTTTTCTTATTTTTGGGTGCATGCACAGTGCATTCCGCGCCTTACTACATGTCCCAGCCACCTGCCGTGGCTGCCCATTTCCTTCCCTGGCGGAGTGATCTTCCCCCATTCAGGAGTAGTTGGCCCCAGAGAGATGGAGATCGAGAGGCTGTGAGGTGGGAGGCCGCGGTGGCAGGCAGCTGACAGGGTCCAGGAGAAGAGGGGAAGCCAGAATTTATCATGGCTGCAGTAGCACCCCTGTAGGTGTGTGAAAGATATACACTGCACATTATGATGCCACCTTCTATAATACACAGGCAGCGGTCAACAGGTTTTCTGTCAGTGTGTCACATGACATGGCTGTTAAGTGCTGAATTTGTTAACTTATTAAATAAGTTAACAAGGGCGCCCTACAGCCATGTCCTAGGGCACACTGTGACAGAGCCATCCATTATAGAGCACCTGCTGCCTGTGTGTTATTATAATGCTGTCTGTTATAAAGGCTTTTTTCACACGGATTGGAATCCGCATGTTCAGTGGAGGATCTGTCCGCTGATCCCCCCGCTGAGCAGAGTGGGCAGATGACAGGTCCGCGTCCACTCAGCTTATTTAGAGCGGACACGGACACAGCCCACTCTGCTCTAAGGGCGGCTGGTGTAAACAAACTGGCAGTCCATTTACACTAAGCTGCCCTCCAATCCGCTAGACTAAGGGGAACGGATGCCTTTCTGTTTTGTTTAGCGGATTGGATTGGAGGTAGGCGAGTGTAAATTGGCACAAATATGTTTAGATCCATCGCTCTATATAAGCGAATAGAGGGTCCGATCAGGTCCACCTGAAAAATGGACAAGTGGACCTGATCAGACCTGTCATGCGAACCCACCCCCAATCTTTTCTCTTTAACTGTTTGCCACCTGCCCTCAGTGCATTTACTGTGCCAGGGCGGCACGGGCAGGCTGGACCACATACATGTACATTATCCAGCCTGTTCTGGATTAGGGACAAGTATGCATGCACCTGCTGCTAGCCCACTCTGTCACTGGCTACAGCAGGATTTTGCAGGCTGTCCGATTTTTACATGCAATTATTTTTTCAAGGCGGAGCCAGGGGAGAGGGCCAAGGGTGGAGTTGAGGGTGGAGCTGAAGGGGGCCCCATCAGGTTGGCTGTACGGCGCCCCATGATTCCTATCAGTGGCCCTGGGTGACAGGTACTATTTATGGAGGGATCTGCGGTCTAAAAGACCCCCAATCCCTCCTTTGCACTTAAAAGTATTCAGATCACTAAAATCGGTGATTCTGAATACTGTAATTTTTTTCAAACTAAACCAAAAGTGACGTTGTGACGTCGCTTCTGGTATTTCACAAAGGAGACCCGATCAAAGCCAATTGCAGCTTTGTTCTCGGTGGGACAGGAGGTCGGGGAAGCGTGGCAGACAGTGGCATGAGGGGGGGAAATCCACTCCCACTGCCTGGGATAACAGGTGAGCGGTTCCAGATTCGGATCGGCCATTATAACCAAATAGCCGATAACCAAAAAAACGGTACTGGGGTTACAGCCTGCAGTCCCCGATACATCCACTTAAGTGGTTAACCATGTGAGACCCCTGTATTGAATGAGTTTATCTGAAGGGGGGGCATTGATCTTTTAAAGGGCCATACTCCTCACATTATAGAAGCTCCCTATTTAATTACAAACGGGATTGTGTGGAGGAATCATGAGGGTTATAACCACTTGCCAAACCACACACTGTAGCTTTACTGCTACAGTGCAGGCCGACTGCACAGAATCATGTATATATATGTAATTCTGCTCTTCTGTGTTTCAGATAGCAAGCAATTGAGCTGCAAATTTTAAAATGACTTGCTAAGCTATTGCTAGACTTTCCAGGCTTTACAAGTTTGTTGCACAATTGCAGCAAGTCCGCATTGCATGACTCCACATCAATTTCTTTGCAAGCATTCTGCAAGTCTGTTGTAAGTTCTGGTTCAGTTATGTTGTGCAATAGTCATCCCCCCACAGGGGTCACTCTGGCTGAATTTTCATGATGTAGACTTGCAGAGCTCTTGCTGTAGACTCACTGCTGCAATTTTGCTCTTGCTAGATACCTGCTACACAAATTTGCTACAAATTGGAAAAGTATCAACTAGAACTTGGGCTTCAAGTGCTCTGCAAGGGTGCAACTTGCCAGTGAAAATGTACAGCAAGTTAACAAGACTTACAATTACAATAAATTTGTGCCACGTTATCCTTGCTATCTGGTGAAGGGGGCACATGAGCTGTGATTAATCACAGCACAAGCTGATCAGTGGGTGCCAGCTAAAGGAGGAAGACAGGACAGAGCTCTGTCTATGAAAACAATAAAAGTTCTGTCTTGTCTGCAGGGATGTGCAGCACATCACTTAGTGAAAGCACCTCACAGTACACACACAAACATTGGTTAGGCAAACATTTAAACCCTTGATCGCCCCAAAATGCTTAACTCTTTCCCAGCCAGTGTCATTAGTACAGTGACAGTTTATATTTTTAGCACTGATCACTGTATTAGTGTCACTGGTTCCCACAAAGTGTCAAAAGTGTCAGTTAGTGTCAGATTGTCTGCCCCAATATCGCAGTCCCGCTATAGGTCACTGATAACCGCCATTACTAGTTAAAAATAAATAAATATTCCAGTATACATAACATAGTTTGTAGATGCTATAACTTTAGCGCAAACCAATCAATATACGCTTATTTTTTTTTTACCAAAAATATGTAGCAGAATACATATTGGCCTAAATTTATGAAGAAATTCAATTTTTTGAAAATGTTTTAATGGATATGTTTTATAGTAGAAATTAAAAAATGTTTTTTTTTCAAAATTGTCTGTATTTTTTTGTTTATAGCGCAAAAAATAAAAAACTCAAAGGTGATCAAATACCACCAAAATAAAGCTCTATTTCTGGGGAAAAGAAATTACATTTTCATTTCTGTACAGCATTGCATGACTTTGTAATTCAGTTAAAGTAAGGCAGTGCCACAAAAAAATGGCCTGAACATGAAGTGGGGTTAATCTTCGAGGGGTCAAGTGGATAACTATTGAGAGGAGCTTGGAAGTGACCCTGAAAGGAGAAAGCGTGTTTGACCTGATTTCCATCAGGTCCATTATTGGAAGTGAGTGCATAAGGAGAATTTCAGATGAAGGAAATCACCACACACTGTCCTGTGTATTGTTTATTCAGAAGCACTGTTTATGCACATCAGGTGGTCAAGAATTAGGATGAAGACTAAGGCCCCATTCACACAGGGGCGACTGTCGCTCCGACTTGGGTAGCCTCAAGTCGCCCCAGGTCGCTTGACATCTGAAATGAATGGGATCCATCTTAATGTACACTACTGAAGTCGGAACGCCTTCAGGAAAGGTTCCTGTACTACTTCTAGGCGACTTCTATCCGACTTGTGCCCATAGAATTGAATAGAAGTCGCCTCCAAGTCGGATCCCCCATCTAAATAAAAGCGACTTTGTAGTGAAAAGAATAGAATTTATTTTTAGGCAACCCCCTCCCTCCCTTTTCTGATTGGTCAAGGCAAAGTCGCCTGGAAAAAGTCGTGTTGTAAAGTCGCCTCAAGTCCCTGGAAGTCGCGCTGGAAGTCGCGCTGAAAGTCGCGCTGAAATTGCCTAGCAAAGTCGCGTCGAAGTCGGGTCGCTCCCTGTGTGAATGCAGCCTTAGGAAATCAAACACCAAAGACAGTTTTTTACTTCTCTATGGATCTTTATTTAAGGACAGAATCATATGCATATATATTCATTTGAATGTGTATTTATGTAAATTTGCTTATTACGTAAGTTGTTTGAGATTTTTACATGGAATTTGTAGAAAAATGTATGCACTGTAATTGGAATACTTGTGGGAACGCAATTTGTTTCTTTGCAGCTAGCTACCTATTTATATGTTTGAGTGCACAATTGGATCACGGTATAACAATATACACATGGTTTTTGAAAGCGTGGGATTGCCACTTTGACTTAAGGCCCTTACACAGGATGTGAAATTCGGATGGGAATTGCCATTCTACAGCCTGTCGCCCGAAATTCTTACCGTTAATACGCTTCTTTTGACATTTTTCGTCAGACAAAAGCTGGATGTGCAGACTAGTACATTTTTGTCGAACAACAATGCCACGTCCGATTTTCGTTCTGTTAGTACAGTTTTTGTACGAAAAAAAAATTGTACGACCAAGACTACGCATGCTCAGGAAGGAAAACAAGAAGCAAAAAATATGCAAAACATGACGTCACTTCTGACTTTGAGTTCGGGCGAACAAAAATCATGGACACACGCTTTTGACAAAAATCAGAAGCGCGGTCGTACGACAATCATACCACATGGCTTAAGTTTGAAACTGTGCTAAAGGCTTAAAAGCACCACAGGAAAAGCAATGGAGGCACTGTCCAATCACAGGCTGCCATGAGCAAGAAATGGCTTCAGAACAGCAGGCCCTGTTGGGAGGCAATTTCAGCCCAACAAGAAACCAACCATTTACTGACTGAAAAAATGGCAGCCCTACAAAAGGCAGTGATTGATCAAGCTGGAAGGCTTTAAGATGGCTCTTCTTAACTAGCTCCACACTGCCTACCGCATATTTACGGCGGCAGTGTGGACGCTGGCCGCGAATCGCCGTAAAAAGGCGGCGATCTGCGAATGGCCACTAGGGGGCGCGCGTGCGCCCTCCGCACTCCTGAGGAGTGTGCCCGCGACTTGGGCGGACCCGATGTCTGCCAGCAAGCTGCGATGAGTGGCCACAGGCAAAGAACTGGGAACCGCCGATATAAACACGGCGGTTCCCCATTCTGACAGTGCGGGCATGGGAGATCTACTGATCCCTGTCACTGGGATCAGTTAGATCTCTCATGCCCATGGTATCTAAACTCCCCCACAGTAAGAACACACCCAGGGAACACAGTTAACCCCTAGATCTCCCCCTGCAGGTTAACCCCTTCACTGCCAATGACATTTATACAGTAATCAGTGGACATTTAAATTTCTGATCGCTGTCAAAAAAAGTGTCAAAAATGTCCGACATGTCCGCTGCAATATCGCAGTACCGCTAAAAATTGCAGATCGCCACCATTACTAGTAAAAAATAAAAAAAAAATAAAAACCCCAGAAATTAATTCTCACCATTTGTAAACGCGGTCATTTTTGCGCAAACCAATCAATAAACACCGATTGCAATTTTTTTTTATCACAAATATGAGGAAGAATATAAATCGGCCAAAACCAGTGAAAAAAAATGTCTTTTTATATATTTTTTTTTTATTTGTATTTTAGCAAAAAGTAAGAAATGTGGGTTTTTTTGCAAAATGGTCGCTCTTCTTTTGTTTAAAGCGGTGATCAGAAATGACACAGAGGTGATCAAATACCACCAAAAGAAAGCTCTATTTGTGGGAAAAAAAGGACGCAAATTTTGTTTGGGTACGACATCGCACGACCGCACAATTGTCAGTTAAAGCGATGCAGCAGGTTTAACAAGTTTAACTTTGGAGATTGAAATTTTCAAATTTGAAATATAGCTAAAGATGAAACGGTTTTTCCATATGCAGCCTGTTATGATGTCCACAACATACCAGGCTCCTTTCAAGCTTAGAGTATAACTAAAGGAAACATTTTTTTTTTAGTTTTGGATAGAGTGGAGAGGGATTAGGTCGCTTGTCAGCTATTGCTGTCTGTACCCCTAGTAAGGAAATTCACCCTCTGTATTTGTCCTGTTTGCCATTATCATTGAAAGTGAAAGTAAAAGAAAATCCCACATTTTGGGTTGTCCCCGAAAAGAAATTGCGAGGATACTAGTTCTGGTGACCTGAGGGTCCCCAAGGAATTCCTTTAGTTTGCAGGGATTTCTTCTTACTTCCTGTTTGGCTATGGGACAGGAAGTGAAAGGAAATCTTTCACTTCCTGGATGGCGAAATGATGGCGAACAAAAAGGGGAGTTATGACCAAAATGAATCAAAATGTTTTGCCTATAGTTCTACTACTTTAAGAGTAAATTTGTTTCTCCAGGGCAGTTCTATTGAATGATATACTCAGACAAATAAACACAATAATCATTAATGGAGCCTCCAGGCATACCTACACCAATCTGAGCACAGATATAGTGTTATAGTTGACTCAGGGCTCACTTAAAGACCCACAAATCTTGATCTTTCTTGTTTAGTTAGCCTGCTCTGTTGTACTTTAAATCTATGCTGAAGAAAAAGCACACATCTGCCTCTGTTTAAAGACTGTGCATAGTGCTCTATGGCTAAGCTCAAACCAGGTAAAATGCATCAGGAGGCTTGTTTACTGGTGGGGGCTACTTCTTTAAACTTTTAAAAACTTCTTAAAGGATTGACATCACCAGTGTGCAGAGTTTTCTTGTATGGGCTTGGTTACACCTTTGTTTCAATTGAAGCAAAATATTTTAAGCCACCATGTAAATAACCAAGCCAAGCTTCAATTTAGCCAACACTGACCCACATGTGGCAGAATCAGTTGTTCCAATGATATAAATGATATTGCAGGTGAGCAGATGTAAAACATTAAAGCCCTGTTCCCATCTGAACAGTATGCTAATACATGTTTTTTCGTGCAGTTTCTATGTGTTTTTCACATGACAGCATAGGGCAGCCCGTTCACTTGAATATATTGCCCTATGGGTGGCAAATGTGCCAAAGAAGCTCCTGCACCCTAACATTAGAAGATCGGCACAAGTAAATACTGTGCTGTAAAACAAGTCAGCTATGAGGAGTGGAGAAGGGCTGCTGGATCGAGGAGGTGGCTTGGCTAACAGTACAGGAAGGGCTACATGTAAGGGAGGAAATACACTTTACTGTGGACTTAGAAAGCCATACCTAAGATGGCGCTGCCTTACCCCTGGAAACATGATCTTTTAAAGTTTCTTTAAAAAGTAAGTAATATGCGATTTGGGCTGAATTAAAATGTCTATAGTTTGATAATAACGTAATCTACTGGACTAAATGAAAAGAAGCATCGGAGTGGGAGAGTTTACTTCCTCTTTAAGATAAGTAATATCCTGTTTTATGTTATCCACAAAAAAGGAGCATTTGATTCTTTATGATTGGATGGGGGGGGGGGGGGGGTCGGAGGTGGGGTGGGCATATTGATTTTATTACTGTCCAGAGTAAGGCTTTAATCAAATGCTTTTTACATATTTTCATTGTTTTTAGTGTTTCATGTTTTAAGTTCTCATTGCTGCTGTTTGATGGAAACAACAGTGGACCATTGCTGCAAAATATGGGCTAAAACAGCCCTTTCTAGTTTCCTTTAGAAGCCTGTGTGGCAAAGTAAGAATACACAAGCATAGCTGGGAGACAGAGATGTGTGACAGTAAAATAGATAGTGCCTTCCTGGCAGGATTCTCAAATATCACTTTAATGAAAGCCTTCAATTTACAAATATTGAAAGTGGCTTTTGAAATAACAATGACATGTTAAAGCTTATATAAAATTTTAGAGATTATGATTACACATAATTTAAAGTAAATCTTTCTATGGCTTTACCACTCTTAATATAAAGAAGCCCATGATAAACTAATGATCTGAAAAATATCAATTATATTGAGAATTTATTGTAACAGCAGGCTAGGTTGTACAGAGAACTGATAATTTCAAGAAATATGACCATCAGATTAAAGCTTAACATCAGTTTGGACACAGAATCAAAAATGGCAGTCCCCAACAGGGGTACAAAATAAAAAAGCAGCTTGCTATACTGACTTCACCTCCTGCACTGGCATCCACAGGGAGCAAAGAGAGGAAGATCCACTGCAGTATAAAAAGGTTTTGTTCTCAAGTTTAGTTGCCGTTTAAAGCTGAACTCCATTCTTACCTTGAGTCCTGCATGGTTGTAATGAAATTACAAATTCACACTGTGCTTATCAGTGTGTGCATTAGAAGCTGCAGCAGATCAGATAAGGCCTGTCTCATTTCCTGACTGGAGGACATTTAGCATCAACGTCATCAATCTCTTTCCTCCCCAGCCTTACTGGACATTCATTTGTTGCATTTCAGTGCTTTCAGTCATGAAGGCTGAGCATCATATGTCAACATTTCCTAGGGTAGTGTACATGCAAATGCAATCTGCCTTGGAACTTCCAAGAGTCAGTTCACGGTGCTTGCATCAGAGCTGAAGACCCTTGAGCGTCTTAAGACAGGATGCTGTGATGTTTTCAAGAAAATATGTACAGCACCCTTCTGGTCCCTCCCCTCAGCTATGACTGCCTGCATTGCATAGACAACCACCGAGACCTGATGATGACATCACTCTGTCTCAGATAGGAATGAACAAACCTGCTTGCTTTGGTTTATAGGAGAGAACCCTGTGGGAAATCTGCATACATTGAACTTAGCAGTGAACCCCATCACAGTCTATGTTAACTAGCAATTTTTAGCCAAACTATTGTTGAAAAATGGGCAAGGGGAACTTGGCACAAGCATGGCATTAACTCATAAGCATTAAAAAGTAAATACACGTCTAATGAACCCACATTACTGTGTGAAGAAAATGTATTCTTTATTTCTTGATTTTCAGCTTCTCTGCTCCTCCCCTGATAGAAGCCAAATTTGTGGCCATTACTCAGTTTTCACTACCCATTGTTTAGTGAGCATGTCTGAGGAGGGGACAAGTCAGCTAGAGGATTCCCACCTAGTTTCCCTGTTTCACCCCTCTGTTTTTTCGTTGGTTGCTAGGATGCAGCTGGTTGGGTCACACAGCATTTTTGGCTGCTAGGACAAAGGCAGCTAAGCTGCACAATATTATTGGTAATTATAATCAGGGTCACTGAGCTGCCTATACAGTATCTGGCTTCTAAATGGGAGCAATATGAGCAAGGACGAGGTGGCAATCCTGAAACCTAATCATTCTTTACCTTAAAGGTAAAAATGTTTTTGTTTTAGAACCACTTTAAGTGTAAAGGCTGGAGAAGATTACCCAGCATGCCCCTGGCTGATGATGTCATGGGGGTCACCCGGTGATGTCAGCAGATGACCCTGCCCCTTAGTTATTTAAGAACTGTCAGACGGTGAAGCTGGCAGAGGGCGGGAGCCTTTGGCAGGAGTGGATGTTTTTTTTTTTCTTTTTTGGGGTCGGTGGTGGCAGCGGTGGGCGGCATGATTTGCGATGAATCTACATTGACAACAGTGTTTTTTACTTTTGTTTTTTTAAATAAAGGTCAAAAACCGCCTACTGTAATTTTTTACATTACACCTTTTTTTTGGTGTGTGGGGCAGGATTTGGGGGCCCCCTTATCAAAGGGGGCTTCCAAATTCCAATAAGCACCCTGCCTGCTGATCCCCTCACCCACCATCCAGGGTTGTGGGAAAGAGGCCCTTGTCCCCATCAACATGAGGACAAGGTGCTTTGGGGGGGGGCAGAACCTCCCTGCCCCAAAGCACCCCCCATTTGAGGGCATGTGGCCTGGTATGGTTCAGGAGGGGGCCGCTCGCTCGTCCCCTCCCTTTCCTGACCTGCCGAGCTGCATGCTTGGATAAGGGTCTGATATGAATTTTGGCGGGGCCCATGCCATTTTTTTAAAATTTTGGTGCGGGGTTCCCCTTAAAATCCATACCAGACCCGAAGGGCTTGGTAAGAATTGGGGGGGACCCCACACCATTTTTTCCCCAATTTTTTTATTGCCAGCAATACTTTTATAATGCCTAAACTGCAGTTGCATAGATGTGAACCTAGGGTGATCCAAACTTTGCCAAGTTCACCCATATCTACTCAGTATACTGTATATAGATGTAATGTATCTATAAACTTTGGTTTCTATAAATAATTATTGACATTGATCAGGTAACCCTTTAAGAGGAGGTAGCAAGCATATCAGAACAAAATATGACATTTTTCCATAATAATTGTATTTGTATCCTCCTTTTATTATCACAAATCATTTTTCATTTCAGCTACTACCATATCAAGCATTCTTCATTTCAATATAATTTGCAATAAATAGCAGATAATAAATGTTTCAGCCATATTTTATATACCTGCTCGGTAAGCATCATTGCAGAAATGTTTTTAATGTGCTATATAATCAGGGTGCATTTGCTTAATCGGAAATGAAATTCAGTTGTAAAATTTTTAAGATGTGATAAAGTTTAATACATTTCAGTTTTATGTAAGAGTTTGACACCGATAGTTATCATTCCATAAATACTCATGTGGTGGTTTTATGAAAATAAAATATGATATTATACTGCAAAAGTTGGAAAAATAAACATCTCAAACAACTTAATAGAGTTAATGCCCTTTGAACCTAAAATATATAGTATGTACCATTCACAAATATACAGATTAAAGATTTTGTACCATGACGGATGTAGTTTTGCTGTTATGAGTGCTATTAACTCTTTTTTAGAATCTTCATTATAAGAATAGTGAGAAACATAGTTTGTAAGGACTAATACGTAGTGGTGAGGGTTTTCTTATTCATTTTTGCAGCATATTTACCACTTCAGAACCAGTAACCCTTTTGCTGAAAGTGCTAGGTGAAATCTGCATGTCTACAAGCCACATTGTATGCATTTATCAATGGTTTAGAACTACTTTTCTTTTAAACTTGCATCTTGGATTTTATATTCTTTTATTCAATTATGCATTTTTTTGAATAAAGAGATTTCCTTTTATATATTAGCATGTGTAGTAATTTGTTTTGATAATTTAGAGGGAAGTTGTGATTAAAATATTTTCAGCATTTATTAAATGTTTTAACCCATTCATATATTGATTTATTTAATTTTTAGCCTAATATTTCTTCCACAGTGACCTGCACATAGGAAGGAGGTAAGTCCCTAAGCCTGGGAAGCACGTACTAAAAGTCAGCGGACTCAGCAGGAACTGGCTGACTTTCATTACACGTGTACCGCTGTAAGTTTAACAGTGGCCAGTCTAATGATCTGCTTCTGTTGAATGGTCCTGCTGGAAAACTAGCATTTAAAGCGGAGTTCCACACTGTTAAAAGTCAGCAACTACCAAAAGGGTAGCTGCTGACTTTTAACAATCGGCCACTCACCTGTCCCTCATTCCAGCGATGTGGCCGCCCGAGGGCTCGCTCGTCTCCCCCTCCCCTTGGCGGCGCCAGCATCACAAGTGTGGGCACCGGCTTTGGCTTCAAAGCCGGGCGCTCACTGCACATGCGCAAGTCACGCTGCGGCTTGGGAATGGCTCGACGTATCTTCTGGGACCTGTGACGTGTCCCAGAAGATCACCGAGAGGGAGAGGGGAAGGTGGACTTCCTTTCCAGGGCAGAAAGTGGACCTGGGACCCTGTGAAAACAGGGTCCCTGGTCACCCCCCCAAAAAAAAGACATGCCAATTGTGGCATGTCGGGGGGGTCACCTTCCCTTAAAGCGGAAATTCCACTTTTGGGTGGAACTCCGTTTTAAACATCACTTGTGGCCAATGGCCGCAAGAGCTGATCAGTGTATTCTGGCAGGTGAGGGTGTGCCCCCCTATCAGAATACAATAGCTCAGTGGGAGAGATCCCCTCATCACGCATTGTTGTGTTGACGCGGGAATATGTCAGGTTTTTTTTTCGTTCAATCTTCTGGTTGAATGAAAACAACATTAATGTATATACCTAGCTTTAGGCAGAGTAAGTAGGCTTCATAACAGGGATATTCAGAAGGTAAGTGTTTTAGATAAAATTAGTTAAAAAAAGGAATCCTATGTTTCTACACACTTTTTTTTTGCAGCATGGTGACTTTTAATATCATTATTACTATTTTTTTTATAAATAGCAATTATATTTTGACAGCTAATCGTAAGTCCTCTAAGTCATCATTAAAGGTAAGCTGTATTCCTGTATTCACAGTATCATGGTAATATTCAGGGCTAATGCAGGTAACCCATGGAGTGCCTGAAATGTGGGTAAAACTAATTTGCAAATAGCAGTTTCAGCTAGGGAATCTAATATCTCAAAATACTTAAATGAGGCATCCTATCATGTGGATGGTCCATTAGGTAGGCACTAGTTTCCTTTTTGAAATTGATATTTGGATACTAGAGCTTTCTGGGTTTTGGGACAGAAGATACTGAGGATATGTGCAGAAAATCTGGGTGTCTGCATTAGTATTCTGATTCCAATTTATGTGTCAGTAAGCAAGATTTGCTTTAAGTGGTACTACTACAGTCATTTAGAAGATTTTTTTTCTGCATATTGTGAAATACAACTCTAGCTGGTCAAGAGCAGGGACTGGTATGGAATGTATTGTATATGTCACCCAGAATATTGTGTTTTCTCAAGAAAGGGTTGACTATCTGCAAACTGCCTGATGTGCAGTGGACATGAGTCAATAGCTAGATACATCCTGCCACACATTATTGATAAAGTCTAGTAGTGAGAGACTGACAGAATGATTCAATCTGTGCTAGAAATAGGCTAAGAGTGGGAGCTGACCAAACACCCCAGAAGGCTACAGTTTTGTTTTGCAGTTTTGGTGTTCTGACAACCCATGTGAGGGTGGACTTTATGATGTTTTATTTATTCTGCAGATATATGAAAGCTGGCAAGAATCCCTAAAATGCAACCTGACACGTAGATGGGCTCCTTACACAAATTATTTGTTTGAAGTTGATCCCTGAATTTGGTGGATAATACGAATGGCAAAAAGTGGATCTCACTCTGCCTATTGATGTCTGATTGAAAGTATGCAATCTTGTCATGGACTGTATGTTTTGTGCTAAAAGTGGTACTGCAAGATGCAATTCAACTATTTTAGCGGTGGTAGTTCTGTAAAATAAGTATTGAAAATTAAAAGCCAAAATCCTCTGACACCTGGGGGTGAGGACTTGTGTAAGTGCCCAATGCATACACTGCTGGATCTATCAGGTGGGAGAGCGCAAACCTCACTCCCAGATGCAGACATGTTTTCATCTTCTAAAGAAGTGTCTCAAGCCACTGAGTCTCATAATAGCCAAATTTTGGAGTGGATCACAATGGACCATCTTCCATCAACCCTAAGGGCGTGGATAAGTCACATGGGACCAAAGTCAGTAGATCAATTGGTGAATCTGGTAGAGCAGTATCTGGTTGCTGAGAACATCTGCACAGGAAGCTAGCTGCCAGACATACCTTTACAGAAGCTATCTCGAAATGACTGAAGGGAAGAGAATCTCTCAAATCCAGTGAGTGGACTCTATCCTGGGTCCCTATGGGATCTGACACAGACATGCATATGTATCTGTTTTTTCACGAACAGTCTGAATGCCGATTCAGACGTATTGAGTTCTGCGGTCAAGACAAGTGGAAAAAGCATATGTGTTCTAACAAACTCCAGAAGTTTAGTTATCCTTGTACATACCAAGCTCGTGGACCATGAACATTTGACCCAGCACCAGGTAGGACTTGAGTGTGTACATGGTGACCCAGAGGTGCCTTGATATGCCAGAGCCAGAGATCTCTCAGGACAACTTTGGAACCATCTTATTACATGACCCCACTCTATCAAATGCTTGGGAAAACTTGAACTACCTCATCATATTGCCATCAACCAGGAATGTATGCATCAAGCTGAAAAAAAATGTGGAATATGTTGTTGGATTTAGCTTCTAAACATTGCCTGGTACGGTTAAATGGGGCATGAAAAGACCAAAACACTAATTCTTCAAATATGCTAATAGTATAACCAGGCTATTATCACTGCTGCTGCTGCTACTTCTTGGCTTTGTGTGCAGACCAGTCTGCAATGCTGGCAGCTAAGAAGCAGCTACGGGACTTCCGGTTCCGGCACCACATGTAAGAGGAAGGAGAGACAGCGGCTCCGGAGGGGGACATACAAAACCGGCAGACAAGCGGCTCAGGCAGCGGCACTAATCGGCTACAAACCACCCCCGCAACACCGGGAACCCAGATGGACAAATTTCTGGTCCACAGCGGCACTGTGACGGCTCCGGGCTCCCTCACAGAGACTCACCACATGGAGACACAGGGTCCCAAGATGGCCGACGGCTCGGCCCAACCAAGCGTGAGTCACACAGCCATGCCGCCCGGCGGCTCTCCCTCTCTCCCTGAGGAGGAATACCACAAAATAGCACAGGCGGTAGCAGCTCTCCTCTCCCCCACCATTACTGCAGCAGTAGACAGGGCAGTCTCTGCGGGCATAGACCAGCTACGCAGGGAGATAAGAGAGCAGGAGAACAGGATCTCTGAGACAGAACACCGCATCTCTGACATAGAATCAGAATTGCAAAACTCCTTCACAGAAGCCCGCCACTCACATCAGACCCAGCAATACATTCTAGAAAAACTAGATGATTTAGAATGTCGCTCTAGGAGGAATAACTTACGCTTCATAGGCCTCCCTGAAACATACAGCACTGAATCACTAATGGGCCTGTGTGCACACCGCATCCCTGAAGCACTGGGTATTGCATCTGCTTGTATAGTGGAAAGAGCGCACCGAATGGGGGCCCCATCAAATGACCGCCGCACACCCCGTCCGGTCATAGCCAGATATCTTAATTACGCCGACAGGGCGACAATTTTAAAATCGTTCCGCAACTCACACACTCTGCAGATAGATGGCCAAAAGTTGATGATATTTGCGGACTACTCACAGGAAGTGTCCCGCAGACGCAAGGCCTTCCAACCAATTTGCTCAGCCCTCTATCAAAAAGGAATTAAATTCACCCTTGCCTTCCCTGCAGTCCTCAGACTCACTGACCAACTGGGGGAATCCAAGGCCTTCTCCCACCCAGAGGAAGCTCTGCAATTTGTTCAGGCTCACTTCCACATCATGCAGGACCCTACACCAATGGAAGCAAGCCCTCCACCAGTGGTCCCCAGGGATCAGAGGAGCCCACGTAAAGACCCACCAAAGAGAGGCAAATTCTCTAATAGCTCCAAACCAAAATAAGGAATACAGGAGGTATGGATAATCTGAGCCATCCAGCCTTATCCTCATATGTAAAAGGAGACTATGAAATACACAGCCATTGGAGACAAGCCAACTCGATAATCTCTTAAACGGAGAGAAACCACCCAGAAATGCACCCGAGGAGACTAGGGACCCCTGGTGACCACCTCCCGAACGAAGGTAACCACATCCCAGGACGTACTACACCTTCACTCGGACTTGTTTAACGTCTCGAAGGAGACCCACCCTCTTCCGGAACCTAAGGGGGTCAACCAGTCACTCAGACTCCTGACGTCCCTTCCGTTC
>BLSH010225147.1:1033339-1043986 GCA_018402905.1 Glandirana rugosa
GTAATCACTAGGACCGCTCTCAACACAACATCGGAAAGTCCTAAAACACTCGGCGTCTCCCTCTGAGGTCTAGGAACAAGGTCTGGAATTCCTCCCACCTCCAAACGCCAAACGTCTAATAAAACACCTCCCCAAACATCTGGCAACTCTAGAACCAAACAACGCTCCACTACTCCCACAGGTCCTTACACGACACTTTAGAGTCCTCAAACAGACCATCTTCTAGACACCGCATAGCATGCCGAACCACCTAAACTTCTTTCACTGAGTGTCCCTCAACCTTAAAGAACTAATAAAGTCTACCAACTTCCCCCCTAGGGCATAAAAGTAGCTTATTAACCACCTTCCATACATCCGGCACTCTCCGGGTCTCCCGTTTAGGACGAGGATGACACCGAACCGACTTCAAACCCAAGGACACATACCCCTCCACAAACCTCTAGGTACCTCTGTAGAAGTTTCTGCAAACCGCAAACCTCCACCCTCCTTAAGGTCTGGAACAAGGATCTGGAGTCTCCCTCTGCGGCTCACAAAATCCTGAAAGGCTACAACACAACTCTCGCCAGGATCACTAATGAATTCTGGAGGGAGCAACAATTCAAGATCATGCACAGAGCATATGTGCCCTCTCTACGAAATGGAAATACCCAGACCCCCGCATGTTGCCCCTGGTGCAAAGACCCTAGACCATCTCTACTTCACAGATTCTGGTCCTGCCCGGCAGTGGCACACTTCTGGGACCAAGTCGAAAGCTTCACCAGACTAACCACGGGTCGCCTCCCCTTAAAGGACATTTACCCTCTACTCTTTGGCTATCTGGAAGAAGAACCCCCCACCTACTCGACTACAAAACAGCAACCCGCTCATCAACACAAAGAATGGCATGCTACATGTTTTATGATAGCAAGGCGCGTTATACTCCGTCACTGGATTTCCGCCTCCCCTCCTACAATATTGGAGGTTCAGCAGGACCTAGCAAACCTTTACCGAAAGGAAATGTTGGACAATATCTCACCCACTCGCATAGAGCGGAAATGGAACAGCTTCATCCGACTTCCCTTGCCTCCAGAATCCTGATCTATCAGACCCAAACTCTCTAGGAAGAGGCTCAAACCCTTAACTTCCTCCTAACCCACTCCTCACCATCTATCCTCTCCCCTCTCAGTAAGAGGCCTTCGAAAGATCGGATACCAGCTCTAATATATAAGACTCAGCCGAGAGGCAAGGGGAGAGCACATCCACATCCGGGAAAACACTCCAACACCCAACGAAAATATCCGGTGCTTTGTTCCCGGCAGTCGCCCGCCAGCTATTTTCCGAGATTCCATCTTTACCCTACCCCCCCTTCCCCTTACCCCTGGTAACCAACCACCCACGCAACATGGAACTTCCAAGGATAGACTGGGCTTCTCCCCCAAGGACATTCCTTACACCTCCTCACACCTGTAGAGAAGCCTACCCACTCAGGGTCACGAACTCAGATTCGCAAATGGTCACCTCCAAAAATATGTAATACGTGCCAGTTATTGATATGTTTTACTTTGTACCTAGAAAAGATAAAACTCAAATAAAATATGATTTAAAAAAAAAAGAAGCAGCTACAGGCAACAGGCTCTCAGCTTGCACTGTCTCTGTTGTTGTCCCCTCACCCTTACTGCAGCTGGCAAGGACCGAATTGGCTGCAGTAAGACACTGACACTGTCACTATGGGAGAGGGAGCAGCCAGATTAAGCCCTGCCCACCATCCAGGGGACATAGAGGAAGAGGATATAGACTTCTGTGCCTGCTGGGAGATATTGGGCTAATGAAAGAAGTAGTCTCCACACTGACACAGCCCTGGGATAAGGAGTTTCAGGACAGCAAGAAAAGCTTAATTTAGTTTGTCTCCAATGTACAGGGTGGGCCATTTATATGGATACACCTTAATAAAATGGGAATGGTTGGTGATATTAACTTCCAGTTTGTGGCACATTAGTATATGTGAGGGGGGAAACTTTTCAAGATGGGTGGTGACCATGGTGGCCATATTGAAGTCGGCCATTTTGAATCCAACTTTTGTTTTTTCAATAGGAAGAGGGTAATGCGACACATCAAACTTATTGAGAATTTCACAAGAAAAACAATGATGTGCTTGGTTTTAACGTAACTTTATTCTTTCATGAGTTATTTACAAGTTTCTCTTTGTTTACAGCCATTGACATGTCGCTGAGGTTAACACGTGCGGAGCAGATAGAAATTGTGTTGATGTCTGGTGAGCGCAGTAACCGGGTCATTGCAGCAGATTTCAATGCCAGACAGCCTACGAGACCACTCATCTCCCATGCTACAGTTAGCAAACTGCTTGCTAAGTTTCGTGAAACTGGTTCAGTGTTGGATTTGCCAAAATGTGGATGCATGAAATCTGTCACTAATGAAGTAATATCAGTGGCTGTCCTAGCTTCATTCAGCAAGAGCCCACAGCGTAGCACTCGCCGCATGTCACTGGAGAGTGGCATTAGTCGAACATCCCTTCGGCGGATATTAGCTACTCACAAATGGCACACTTACAAACTCCAGCTACTGCAGCATCTCACGAGGATGACCCAGATCGGCGCACTGAATTTGCAGAATGGGCAAAACAAAAATTGGAACAGGACCCTCAGTTTACGCAGAAGATTTTGTTCAGTGATGAGGCAAACTTTTATGTGAATGGTGAAGTTAACAAACAAAACCACCGCTATTGGTCTGACACTAACCCACATTGGAGAGATCCTTCCAAGACTGTTGGAACCAAAATATTGATGGTATGGTGTGGTATATGGGGTACAAAGATAGTGGGGCCATTCTTCATCAATGGAAACCTCAAGGCCACTGGATATGCGAAATTGCTACATGATGATGTGTTTCCTCTTTATGCACTGAAGCTGGCACATTCCCTGAGTTTTTCCAGCAAGATGGTGCACCACCATATTATGGGTGTCAGGTCCGAGCATTCCTAGATGAACAGTTTCCTGGAAAGTGGATTGGACATCATGGGCCAGTTGAATGGCCCCCAAGGTCTCCCGATCTGACCCCCTTATACTTTTATCTTTGGGATCATCTTAAGGCAATTGTCTATGCTGTGAAGATATAAGATGTGCAGCACCTGAAACTACGGATACTGGAAGCCTGTGCTATCATTTCTCCTGCGGTGTTGCTATCAGTGTGTGAAGAGTGGGAGAAGATGGTTGCATTGACAATCCAACACAATGGGCAGCACATTGAACACATTTTATAAGTGGTCAGAAACTTGTAAATAACTCATGAAAGAATAAAGTTACGTTAAAACCAAGCACACCATTGTTTTTCTTGTGAAATTCCCAATAAGTTTCATGTGTCACATGACCCTTTTCCTATTGAAAAAACAAAAGTTGGATTCAAAATGGCAGACTTCAAAATGGCTGCCATGGTCACCACCCATCTTGAAAAGTTTCCCCCCTCACATATACTAATGTGCCACAAACAGGAATTTAATATCACCAACCATTCCCATTTTATTAAGGTGTATCCATATAAATGGCCCACCCTGTATTGTAGACCTAATTGTCTAAACCACATTTATATTTAACTATATACCTATACTATACATACTGTAAATAACCTAAATTTTCAGATTAAAATAAAAGTAGTATGCTATACTCAACATCAGTAATATTTCCACAATCTCTTATATGCCTCATTGGATAAACCACATCCCCACTAAACTTTGGAAGACAAAACTGTTTTTTGTGAACTCTTTTTATGATAATTTAATTTATGATGCTGTTTAAAAAGAACCGGAAGGCGAGCACAGACCCACCAACATAGTACATAGATACAAGCCATAAATCAAATACATGTTGGACGACACAAGTTAAATGAAACATCCCATAAACATGTAACACAACAAATAGAGCACAATAGCAATGTTATGTCGGTTGGTGGCATGGGTCCCTCCCCGTTCTAATATGAAAAAATTGAACCAAGAAGCAGAATTGGAGAACTAGTGGAGCATGGATAGAAGTATCAAACAGGGGAAGCAGAAAAATAAAAAAAACACTATTAACCAAACTCTTTTTAAAACATATTTTTATTTCTATAAGATAAAAACAAAGATGTGAAAAAAACAATAAGGTTAGTGCTTATCAGAACTCAAAATTTCAAATCAGTTGACAGAGGAAGCAAAATAAAAGATGACCTTTGTGACCCCCAAAAAGGTTTGTGGCAGCTTTCCAAAGTTTGAAACAGCACCTTTCTATATAGCCAGTGCTAGTAGCCCCAAATTTCAACAAAGAATTTGTGGTACAATGTGATTCATCAAGTGTAATGCTGGGGGATGTGCTGCATGGAGAGGAACACACAGTGGTCTATTGAAGTTAGAAGTCTATGCTAGGATAGAGAAATTATAGTATTGTGGAGTAAGATTGTCTGGCCAAAGGTAGGATTAGAGGCTCTGTGGTACTATTTGCTGGGACATTGCTTTTGATTAATAACTAATCACACTTTCTTAACATGGATGGCCCAAGCAAAGCAATACAATTTGAGAGTAACCTGCTGGTTCCTGGCCCTCCAGAAATGTTTATTCAAAGTAGGCCACTGAGCTGGTTGTAATAAAAATGTAGATGCCCTCTCAAGAGCACACTGGGCAAGTGTTTGTGTTCCAACAGGTTGGGAGGAGCTTGTATTATATAGACAGCCCCAGCTGTTCAAGGGCATATTCTAGGACGGAGTGTATATGTCACCCAGCATCTTGCAATCTTGTAATTAACAATTGTTTGGCTCCCTGCAACCTTACTGTTGAGTTGTGAACAAGAGGTCAATAGCTGGAGAAAACCTGCCATACATTACTGATAAAGTGTAGTAGTGAGAAGCTGGGAGAACAATTCATTCTGTGCTAAGAATTGTCTGAGAGTGGGAGCTGACAGGTGGGAGGCTGAAGTTTTGGGGAGAGTTTTAACAACATCAGTGACAGGACTGTTTGATGTTTAGTTTGTTTTTTGGAGAAATAAAAGCAAGCAAAATGTTTCTATAAATATAATTTTTAGTCAAGAAACAATGGATGAGGGTCTTCCCTATTCCGATAAGACCTATAAGATAACTGTCATCATCAGATAGGACCTATAACCTAACTCTTATCATCAGAGACACTGCCAATTGCTAATATTGCCATATTTTAATTTTTTTTTTTGTAAATTTTATCCCAAGTTTTAAAACAGCAACACCAAATCATGACATAACCGTTGAAATGTATAATTTAACCTTTTGGTAACCCTTCTTTCTTCCAAATAGCATCACAAGCCTTTAGACCTTTTGGAAGATTTAATCCTCATTTTCCAATATTTCATAAGTAATTTTGGCTTCTCCATGGGGAATTTTTGTTTTGTTTATCCTGGAAAGTATTGCTTCCTCCTTTTCTTGCAGCATTGGTGTAATTATGTCTTTGCTCACTGTTTCATCCATTTAGTCTCCATTATTTCCTGCATACTTTTCCTTCTAATTTCCTCCTTCATTGAGAAGTTTTTTTGAACACATCTTTCTAGTACTATCTGATCTTTCTATTATCTCCTACATTAGCTGTCCATACATACCACAATGGCAGTTCATTATTGGTTAGAATCAACCCTTTGTGTGCTTACCTCTTTAAACAAGTTTCTAGTTTTTCATCATGTTTTGCCATTTCCATTTTTATTAACACACTTTGAGTGATTCCTTTTATGGCATTGAGTATTCAGTCTATGTTTCTGTTCATTTTAAGCTTCACGCACTTTTAAATTGTGTGAGTGGTATTGTGAATTTAATAGTTATTATGGTTGGTTTATTACATTTATTATAATTATCTGTGTGCAGTGTTGGCCAATTTATAAAAATACCTAATCTCAAATCAGTTGGCATGTTAATTTAGCTGTTACAATTGTTGAAACATTGAAATTAATTGTATACGATTTGATAAGTGTCAGTAGCACATACAAAATAACTTCATACAAAAAGGCAATATACAATATAAAAGAAAGAATTATTGTAAGCTAGGACTAGTAAACTCATAAAACATTGCAAATCTGAAACTCCACTACTTTTTCTATTGATTTCAATGTGTGATGTACTGTATGTAAAATCCTGCTGTCTGGATGAAGACAAGAGGTTCTAGCTATCCCTGATAGACAGTCTGCTTCAGAACCAAGCCTATTCTATTTAAGACATATACTGCATCTACTGGCCCCTCAGCCTCAGCTTTACTAAATCTCTTCACTGTCCTTGGTATCTTATTGTGGCACACTCACTGATAAATTACTGAGTGGTTATAAGTTATAACAAGGTTTTGAACGTGGTGGCCAATGAGACATGGAGAGAGTTACAATTCAAGCTTCTCCAGAGAGTCAATATTCCATTCCTCTTGAACAAAGACAACCTTCAATCTGTTACTTGCCCTCTGTGCAGGTAACTTAGGCCCCCTCTCACACACCATCTCCGGTCATACTTGTTCATCTCTGACTACTGGGACCAGGTGGCCACTTTCATTTGTGGAGTCACACAATGCTGTACCTCTAAAGACCCTCCTTATGCTATTTAGCTATGGCTCATTGACAGGACAGTCTACCTTGACACAGCCAGAGAGATCACTTCGCTGTCTGCATTGGACTTGCACTTGCTTACTCAAAAATTGGACATCCACTACAGGACCAACCATATTGTAGGGATGAGCTTGATGTTCAGGTTGAACGTGAATTCGGCCCGAACATCAGGTGTTCAATCATTCCGGTTTCCCCGAACATTATAGGGCATTTGCGGCAACTTCACATGCCCCATAATGCTTTCAAAATATATACAGCCTGGTATATATATAAATATACACACAGCAAATTGAGAGTACACTATATATCTGTACATATATTATATAGTACACTTGACATGGTGTATTAAAATATATACAGCCTGGTATATATATATACATATATACACACACACACACAGCGTATTGAGTGTGTATTATATATCTGTACATATGGTATATATTACACTTAACGTGGTGTCTTTAAATATATACAGTTTTTAACCCCTTAACCCCCAGAGCCCTTTTTTACATTTGTTGTTTACAAGTTAAACTTTTTTCATAAAAAACTACTTAGAACCCCCAAACATTCTATATTTTTTTCAAACACCCTAGAGAATAAAATGGCGATCACTGCAATACTTTTTGTCACACGGAATTTGCGCAGCGGTCTATCAAGCGCTTTTTAAAAAAAAAAAAACACTTTTTTGAGTTAAAAAATAAAACAACAGTAAAGTTAGTCCAATTTTTTGTATATTGTGAAAGAGGATGTAAATAGATACCATATATGTTACGGTTGAAAATTGCGCACACTCGCGGAATGGCAAAACACCAGTACTTAAAAATCTCCATAGGTGACGCTTTAAAATTTTTTAACGGTTACCAGGTTAGAGGTGCAGAGGAGGTCTTTTGCTAGAATTATTGCTCACACTCTGGTGATCGTGACGATACCTCAGATGTGTGGTTTGAACATCGTTTTCATATGCGGGCGCGACTTACGTATGCGTTTTCTTTGCTGCACGAGCTCGCGGGGACGGTGGCGCTTTCAATTTTTTTATTTTATTTATTTATTTTATTTTATTCTTTCTTTTAACACTGTTCCTTTAAAAAAAAAATCTGATCACGTTTATCGCTATCACAAGGAATGTAAACATCCCTGATAGTGATAGTAATATATGGTGACAGGTACTCTAAAGACCCCCCATCCCTCCTTTGCACTTCACAGTATTCAGATCGCCAAAAAAACGGCGATTCTGAATACTGTCATTTTTTTTAAAACTGGTGCCGTTAGCTGCAGAGTAAACCTGAAGTGACGTTGTAACGTTGCTTCTGGAAATGTATGAAGGAGTCCCATTCAAAGCCGATTCCAGCTTCCACAGGGACTCCACACAGCCGGCAGACGTGCTGGATCAGAGCTCCGGTCTCCCCCCTCCCCAAAATCCAAACCAGGACCTTCAGGTCTGCTATGGGTTTTAAGGGGAACCTCGCACCAATTATTTTTAAAAAATGGCGTGGGTTCCCCCAAAAGCCAAACCAGACCATTATCCAAGCACGCAGGCCTGGCATGGCAGGAGGGGCTGGGGATGAGTGAGCGCTCCCCCTCCAAACCATACCAGGCCACATGCCCTCAAAATGGGGAGGATGCTTTGAGGTCACCCCCAAAGCACCTTGGTGGTCCGTGTTTACATACACGGACCTCCGTTCTGTCACACCAGGGGAGGGATCGCAGGTATAGATCGAGTCCACCCTACCTGCTCCCTGGCCCCCCAGAACACAGCTCACTCATTGCACTCACTCATTGCACACACCTCCGGCGGCGCGCGCACTCACAATACTAGTTATCGCAGTCGCCGTCAGGTGACAGCGGTTTGCAATAAGGAGCCACTCTGCTGCCGTCACGCTGCGGCGAGCGGTCGGCAAGTGGTTAATTGCCAGCAATTCTTTATTCCCAGTGTCATAATTCCTTTGGATGAAACTGCATCTTTTCTCTGCTTCGTTGAAAAAGGATAGCTCCCATGGCAGAGTCTGAAGCATCCGCTTCCATCATAATAGATAGTTCAAGGTCGGGATGAACCAATATTGGTGCAGAAGTAAAAAGAGTCTTTAGCTTACTAAAAGCAGTTTGTGCCTCAGATGACCACACAAAGGGCACCCCTTTTTTGTCATCTGTGTAATTGGTGCTATCAACTTAGAGGTGTTATTACCCTTTGCTCCCTAACCTAATGTGTCCCTAACGTCTAACCAAATAATTGTGTTCACACAACTACAAATGAAATACGATACACGTGGAAGGAGTCGGGTGACAGAGTACTGTGTTTGTGGAACACATGAGAACATACGGGAGCTGCTGCCCTGTTGGATGACCTTTTAAAGTGCACTGTCTCAAGTTTTAACCACTTAAATACCGGACGTTTATACCCCCTTCCTTACCAGACCAATTTTCAGCTTTCAGCGCTCTCACATTTTGAATGACAATTACTCTCTCATGCTACACTGCACCCGAACAAAATTTTTATCATTTTTTTCACACAAATAGAGCTTTCTTTTGGTGGTATTTAAGAACCTCTGGGTTTTTTATTTTTTGCGACGTAATTGAAAAAATGTGAAAATTTTGATAAAAAAACACTTTTTTTTAGTTTCTGTGATACAATTTTGCAAATAAGTAATTGTTGTCCATAAATTTGGGCCAAAACCTATACTGCTACCTATCTTTGGTAAAAAATAACCCAAATAAGTGTATATTATTTGGTCTGTGTGAAAGTTATAGAGTCTACAAACTATGGTGCAAATCTGATGCACTGATGGCCTATCTCAATTCTTGAGGCCCTGAAATGTCGGAAAAGTACAAATACCCCCCAAATTACCCCATTTTGAAAAGTAGACATTCCAAGGTATTTAGCAAGAGGCATGGCAAGTTTTTTGAAGTTGTACTTTTTTCCCACAATTCTTGGGAAAATTAAGAAATTATTTTTTTTTTGCACAAAATTGTCAAAACAACAAGTTATTTCTCACACACAGCATATGCATACTTCCAATTACACCCCAAAATACATTCTGCTACTGTCCCCGAGTATGGCAATACCACATGTGTGAAACTTTTTCACAGCCTGGCCACATAGAGAGGTCCAACATGCAGGGAGCACCGTCATGCATTTTAGGAGCAGAATTTTCACATCTAATTTCCTAACGACCTATTACACTTTTGAAGGCCCTGGAGCACCAGGACAATGGAATTGCCCACAAAAGACCCCATTTTGGAAAGCAAACACCCCAACGTATAATCTATGGGGCATTATGAGTCTTTTGAATGGTTCATTTTTTTCACAAGTGTTCGAAAAACGTGGAAAGAAAATGAAAACGCTTTTATTTTTACACAAAGTGGTCAATTTATAAAATATTTCTAACACATAGCATGCACATAGCAAAAATTACCCCCCAAAATATATTCTGTTACTCGTCCCGAGTATGGCGATACCACATGTGTGAGACTTTTTCACACCCTGGCCACATACAGAGGCCGAACATGCAGGGAGCACCGTCAGGCGTTCTAGGAGCATAAATTACACATAAAATTTCATTGATACCAATCACACTTTTGAAGGCCCCGGGGCCCCAGGACAGTGGAATTACCCCCAAAATGACCCCATTTTGGAAAGCAAACACCCGAGGTATATTCTATGAGGCATGGGCTGCAGATAGGTACTCAGGTACTCTAATGGGCTGCAGATAGGTACTCAGGTATTCTGATGGGCTGCAGATAGGTACTTGGGTACTTTGAAGGGCTGCAGACAGGTACTCGGGTAATCTGATGGATTGGTAAAAGGTACTTGGGTACTCTGATGGGCTGAAGATAGGTACTCGGTTACTCAGATGGGTTGGTGACAGGTACTCGGGTAATCTGAAAGGCAGGTGACAGGTACTCGGGTACTCTGATGGGCTGGTGACAGGTACTCGGGTACTCTGGTGGGCAGGTAACAGGTACTTGGGTACTCAGGTGGGCAGGTGACAGGTACTCGGGTACTCAGGTGGGCAGGTGACAGGTACTCGGGTATGCTGATGGGCTGGTGACAGGTACTCGGATACTCTGATGGGCAGGTGACAGG
>BLSH010225147.1:1043996-1055252 GCA_018402905.1 Glandirana rugosa
AAAAGTAAAAGAAAGGTGCAAAAAGCTTCTGAACACTTTTTTTTTACTTGGTAAGTTTTCTGAGTAGGAGCACCAGGACAATGGAATTGCCCACAAAATGACCCCATTTTGGAAAGCAAACACCCCAATGTATAATCTATGAGGCATTATGAGTCTTTTGAATGGTTCATTTTTTTTTCACAAGTCTTCGAAAAACGTGGAAAGAAAATGAAAACTCTTTTTATTTTTACACAAAGTGGTCAATTTATAAGATATTTCTAACACATAGCATGTACATAGCAAAAATTACCCCCCAAAATATATTCTGCTACTCGTCCCGAGTATGGCGATACCACATGTGTGAGACTTTTTCACACCCTGGCCACATACAGAGGCCGAACATGCAGGGAGGCACCGTCAGGCGTTCTAGGAGCATAAATTACACATAAAATTTCATTCATACCTATCACACTTTTGAAGGCCCCGGGGCACCAGGACAGTGGAATTACCCCAAAATTACATTTTGGAAAGCAAACACCCGAGGTATATTCTATGAGGCATGAGCTGCAGATAGGTACTCAGGTATTCTGATGGGCTGCAGATAGGTACTCTGGTACTCTGATGGGCTGGTGACAAGTACTAGGGTACGCTGATGGGCTGATGACAGGTACTCGGATACTCTGATGGGCAGGTGACAGGTACTTGGGCATTCTGATGGGCAGGTGACAGGTACTCGGGTACTCTGATGGGCTGGTGACAGGTACTCGGGTACTCTGATGGTCTGGTGACAGGTACTCGGGTACTCTGATGGTCTGGTGACAGGTACTCAGGTACTCTGATGGTCTGGTGACAGGTACTCGGGTACTCTGATGGGCTGGTGACAGGTACTCGGGTACTCAGATGGGCTGGTGACAGGTACTCGGGTACTCAGATGGGCAGGTGACAGGTACTCGGGTACTCAGATGGGCAGGTGACAGGTACTCGGGTACTCAGATGGTCTGGTGACAGGTACTCGGGTACTCTAATGGACAGGTGACAGGCACTCGGATACTCTGATGGGCAGGTGACAGGTACTTTGGTACTCTGATGGGCAGATGACAGGTACTCGGGTACTCTGACGGACACGTGACAGGTACTCGGGTACTCTGACGGACTGGTGACAGGTACTCAGGTACTTTGATGGGCAGGTGACAGGTACTCGGGTACTTTTATGGGCAGTTGACAGTTACTCAGGTACTTTGATGGACAGGTGACAGGTACTCGGGTACTTTGATGGACAGGTGACAGGTACTCGGGTACTTTGATGGACATTTGACAGGTACTCTGATGGACTGTGACAGGTACTTTGATGGGGTGGTGACAGGTCCTCTTTATGGGGGGGTGATCAGTGTGCTATGTGTACACAGTAGGCGGTAACGAGCTGTTACCGCAATCTCCCTGTCACACACGATTGGTGTGTGACAGGGAGAACCGCGGTAACAGCTCGTTACCGCGGTTTATTTACATCACATGACCGGCTGTGATTGACACAGCCGGTCACGTGGTAAAGAGCCGAATCTATTGGCTCTTTACACGGATCGGTGCTGGGCTTTGTCCAAGGGACAAGCCTCAGCTCCAATCGATACGCGCCCCCATTATGGGCTCTTTACCCCGATCTGGGGGGAACACAACCCCCAGCAGACGAGCGATCCGTGATCATATGACGTCCGCCCGGATCGACAAGCAGTTCCTGCTGATGTTTTTTTACAATGACTCGGTAGGGAACTGGTTAATGTAAGTGGATATTATGCAATAAATTATGCAATAAATGTGAAACTTTTATACATATACTACACAATGGGAGTGTATCTTTTATACTGAGTCAGCTCAGTGAGGAGAGTGGAAGGAGATTATACAGCTGAGGAGCCTGGAATTAACCCCAGCAGGGGAAGGCAATTTTAGCCTTGGAAACAGGTCTATACTAGAGGTGAGCAATTGTACTAACTGAAATACACAAGGGTGCACGGTTTAGGAGATATGCAGTGTACTGTGATGTGACCATGTCATCGGGGACATGCGCAGTGAAGAAATGGCCTCCATGCCATCCACTGACATTGTGTTGTGATTAATGGCTTCCGTGCGCATGTGCGGGAGTGACATCACGCGGTTTCGGCAAATCACAGAGCTGGAGTCTCTGGCCCTGGAAGGAAAAGGGGTGAAGATGGACGCTTCCTGGAGCAGGAACAGCGCGGGCTTCCAATGGAGGTAAGTGTCACATAATAGGCTAGTATGCGATGCATACGGAGGAGTTGTTCGACCATAGTGTCGGTTACATGCTCATGGAGGATGCGCAGCAGTTTGAAGGCTCCAATGTTGGTTCCCAGGTTGAGGAAGGGAGTAGCGTGAGCCTAGAGACAGGGGGTGCCACAAAAGGACTAGAAACTAGCAGTCATGGTCCCCCAGCTGCAGCATACTGCCAAGTTTGCTCCAGTGACGAGGAGGGAGGGGATGATGAGGACATGGACCGTACTTGGGTGCCTGGGAGAAGAGAGGAGGAAAGTGAGGAGGAGGAGGCCCAACTCCAACAAGGCAGGATGTCCTCCAGGGGCCAGCTTAGGGTCAGCCACCCAATTGGATCAGCCCACAGAGCTCCACAGGTGCAGGTGCACTTCCAAAATTTCTTTGGTGTGGGCAATTTTCAGGACATGAGCAGTAGATCGCACCGTTGCCATTTGTAATCTATGTCTGAAGCGTGTCAAGCGCGGCCAGGACTCCAGCCGTTTGGGCACTACTGTCTTGACAAGACATATGACGACCAGCCATGCAGTCTGTTGGCAAGAGTACCTGAAGAACCCACACCAGAAAACAAGGTGGATTCCTCCTTGCTCCTCATCTGGGATCTCAACCTCTACTATACCTGCAGTCCTCTCCAAAACCTGCACTGAGAGGAATGAAGGTGTAGCAATGTGTGCCACAAGTACTTGCAGCCAGCAATCTGCTAGCAGTACACCATCAGGTGAATTCAGCAGGCAAATATCACTGCCCCAGTTGCTTAACCGTAAAAAGAAATACAGTCCCAGCCATCCATATGCTCAGCGTCTTAATGCTAGCTTGGCCAAATTGCTAGCACTCAAACTACTGCCTTTTCAGCTGGTAGACTCTACGCCCTTTCATGAGTTTGTGGAATGTGCTGTCCCACAGTGGCATGTTCTCAAAAGAGATTTCTTTTCACGTAAGGCCATTCCAGCTCTCTACCATCATGTGAAAGGCAATGTTTTGGCCTCATTGAACAGTGCGGTCAGCAGCAGGGTTCATATTGCCGCTGACTCATGGTCCAACAGGCACAGTCAGGGACGTTACCTTTCCTTCATGGCACACTTGGTAACTCTCCTGGCAGCTGGAAAGGATGCAGTACAGGGTACCAACCTTCTCTCTGCCCTCCGACTGGGACAATTGACACATGTTCCATGCTTGCCACCCGTCTTGAATTTGGTGGTGCAGCGCTTTTTGACCAGGTACCCAGGCTTATCAGATATCCTGAGGCAGGCCAGGCCGCTTCATTTGTGACATTCCCACCAGGAGGAAAGCAACATTGGCAATGCTGCAGTGACTCCATGCACAGCAGAGGGCCATCAATGAGTACCTCTGTGAGCATGGCACCAGAACAGGCTCAGAGGAGCTTGGCTTTTTTTTGCCACATCAGTGGCTAATGATCAAGGATGCATGCACTGTCCTGTCACCATTTGAGGAGGCCACAAGGATGGCGAGCAGAGACAATGCATGCATCAGTGACAGTGTCCCACTATAATTCCTTCTGGAGCACACGCTTCGTGGAATCATGGACAGGGCACTTGAGGCAGAACAGAGGGAGGAAGAAGAGGACTTCCTTTCCTCTCAAGGCCCCCTTTATGCAGAGAGCATTCCTGCAGAGCCATGGGAGGAGGAGGAGGATTGTGTCAGCATGGATGTGGAGTATAATACGCAGCAGTCTTCAAGGGATCATGGCTTTCAGGCCCCAGAAACCCAAGGAGTTGTACGTGGCTGGGAGGAGAGAAGTCCTGATAATGTCATCCTCAGTGACCCAGAGGACACGCATGCCTCCTCAAACTTACGCTGCATGGGCTCTCTGATTCTGAAAAGCCTGAGGGATCATTACTGGCTGGCAACCCTTCTTGATCCACGTTACAAGGGTAAAGTTGCAGAACTCATCCTGCCTGCACAGAGGGTGCAGAGAATGAAACCTCTTCAGGATACCTTGAAGAAAAGTTTGTGCAATGCCTTTCCAGACCCTGGGAGTTTACCATGTCCTGCTGCTGGCCCTGGACAATGTGTTTCTGATGCTTCGGTCGTTCAGAGGCAGAGTGGTGGAGAATGTGGCCGGCTGAGCGATGCCTTTAAAAAAAATTTCAGTCCTCAGCACCTAGGCCTGATAGGTTCAAGCAACCATTGTCAGTGTCTGCATTATATGGTGCAGAAATATATAGGGGCAAGATCAGACTTGGAGACCTTTCCAACTAAGCATCCACTTAGTTACTGAGTTTTGAGGATGGACCACTGGCCGGAACTTGCTCAATATGCAATTCAGCTACTGGCCTGTCCTGCATCCAGCGTGCTCTCTGAACGGACATTTAGTGCTGCTAAAGTGTTCGTAAACGGATCAAAGAGTGTGCCTGTCCACAGACTCGGTTCATAGGCTCACATTTATAAAAATGAATCAGTCCTGGATCAGCAGCTATCAAGCCCCTGATGCTAATGCAACTGATTAAATTTGCTAGGGATCTGGGATCCCTTGAAGACTGCCACTGCTCCTATTCCTCCTGTCCATAATCTAGAACTATATGTTGTATTTTGGGCACCGCCAACACCCAAGGCCCAATTTTTCTGCACCTGATTTACAAACTAATTGACAACTTCAGGTTCCTCCATCCAACAAGTATAACTGCAAGGGGTTACAGTGCTCTGGCACCGCCAACACACAAGGCCCAATTTTTGGCCACCTGTTTGACTGGTGGCTTTCGTCACAATTTGAAAACTAATTGACAACTTCAGGCCCAGTTCCTTCGTCCAACAGGAGTAACTGCAAGGGGTTACAGTGTTCTGGCACCTCCAACACCCAAGGCCCAATTTTTGGCCACCTGTTTGACTGGGGGATTTTATCACAATTTTTTAAGTAATCTACAACAGCATGGCCCACGCAAAAATGAAAAAAAAAATGACGTGCGTCTCCCCCCAAAATCCAAACCAGGCCCTTCAGGTCTGGTATGGTATTTAAGGGAAACCCCGTGCCAAAAATGAAAAAAAAAATGACGTGCATCTCCCCCCAAAATCCAAACCAGGCCCTTCAGGTCTGGTATGCTATTTAAGGGAAACCCCGTGCTAAAATTAAAAAAAAAAATGACGTGCGGTTCCCCCCAAAATCCAAACCAGGCCCTTCAGGTCTGGTATGGATTTTAAGGGGAACCCTGTGCCAAATTTTAAAAAAAATGGCGTGGGCCCCCCCCCAAAATCCAAACCAGACCCTTATCCGACCACGCAGCCCTGGCATGGCAGGAGGGGGTGGGGACGAGCGAGCACCCCCCCTGCGAACCATACCAGGCCACATGAACTCAACATGGAGAGGATGCTTTTAGGTCCCCCCCAAAGCACCTTGTCCCCATGTTGATGGGGAGAAGGGCCTCATCCCCACAACCCTGGCTGGTGGTTGTGGGGGGGTCTGCGGGCAGGGGGCTTATCAGAATCTGGCCCCCAGATCCCGACCCCCCATGTGAATAGGTTTGGGGTACTTTGTACCCCTACCCATTCACCAAAAAAGGAGTGTAGTGTAAAAATAAACAATAGGCAGTTTTTGACAAGTCCTTTATTTTGTATTATAGCTCTTACTCTTTCTTCCTTCATCTTCTCCTGGCCCGCTCCTTCTTCTGGTCTTCTTCTTCTTTTAGTCTTCTTGCTTGCTCTCTACGTCTTCAATCTTCAATCTTATAAAAGAACTGTCGTCATGAAGACCGCCCATTCGGGGAGACGCGCAGGGGTTGGACTGCAGCAGCGGAGATCCCGGCGGTGGGGAAAGAAGAAAGAAGATGAAGATGAAGATTGAAGACGAAGAGAGGAAGCAAGAGCAAGAAGACTAAAAGAAGAAGCAGAAGATCAGAAGAAGGACCGGGCCAGGAGAAGATGGAGGAAGAATGAAGAAAGAAGAAAAGAGCTATAATACAAAATAAAGGACTTGTCAAAAACTGCCTAATGGTTTTTTACACTACACTCCTTTTTTGGTGAATGGGTAGGGGTACAATGTACCCCAAACCTGTTCACATGGGGGGGGGTCGGGATCTGGGGGCAGACCCCCACAAGCACTGGCCAGGCTTATGGGGAAGAGGCTCTTGTCCCCATCAACATGGGGACAAGGTGCTTTGAGGTGAGGGGGCAGAGCACCCCTCCCCCAGAGCACCCATACTCCCCATGTTGAGGGCATGCATCATGGTATGGTTCGGAAGGGGGGGCACTCACTCATCCCCCCCATCCTAACCGGCCAGGGCTGCATGCTCGGATAAGGGTCTAGTTTGGATTTAAGGGGGACCCCCACGTCATTTTTTTTAATTTGGCGTGGGGTTACCCTTAATATCCAAACCAGACCCGAAGAGCCTGGTTTGAACTTGGTGGGGGGACCCCATGCACTTTTTTCCATTCTATTTTTTGTATATTGCCGGGAACCAGCAATACATTACAGCCGCAATTTTAAATAACAATTTTTCTTATGGAAATGTCATTTTGCTCTGGCTGTGTTCTACACCTCACAGAGATGCGCCCTTTTACACACAGACTAAGGACACCCCCAGGCACAATATTTAAAGGAAATTTTCATTTTTTTTTCACTTTAAGCATTATTAAAATCACTGCTCCTGAAAAAATTATTGATTTTAAAGTTTTTTTTCATTGATACATGTCCCCTAGGGCAAGACCCGGGTCCCCATACACTTTTTAGGGCAATAACATTGCATATAAGCCTTTAAAATTAGCACTTTTGATTTTTCATGTTTGCGTCTCATAGACTTTAATGGTGTTTGGATGTTCGACCTGAACTTTTTGTCTGTCCGCATGTTCTGGTGGGAACCGAACCAGGGGGTGTTCGGCTCATCCCTAGTTGTCATATGACTGGGTAGTTACCGCATCAACTTGTGATCAGGGGAGAACTTGTCTTACAAGGTTCTCTACAATGTTCCTCACAATGAGGTGCGGAATCTAAGTACTAGGTGTCTAAGTGTTCACCAGAGCTCTTGATAGTGGAGATGGATTTTGCTGCATGTTGGTATAAGGTCATGGTCCTCAGGATCGTCCCACCAGGAGGTGAGCAAGCAGAAGCATAGTCAGTAAAAAAGTCAAAAGGTCAGTAAGGAGTAGTAGCAGTTTGGGATCAGGCAGAAGCATAGTTGAGGAACAAGCTAAGGGTCGATAATGAGTGGTAGCAAAATATGGACAGTAGCAGGGAAAACAGGAGTGGGATACTAACTGGAGAGAACATAATCCTTTGGCAAACAGAAAGACATGGCTTAAATCAGGAAGTTCATGGGAGGAGCAAAGAGTTTAGGGTTCAAGACAAAGAAGGTTTAAGACAGGATCATTCAAGGAAACTACTCAGCATTCCAGGTAGCTCAGCAAGAAGAGACTTTGCCTGACACGGCAGAGGTTCCTGGGTTCAAATCCAGGCCTTGACACTTAGTTATCATTAGTTTCACTGGAAAACCACATTTAAATGGTATGTGGTGAGAGTATACTGAGACAAGTCAGCAAAGAATAGAAGGCCCACATATTTCTTAGGATTGGCACCCCAAAAGACCTTTTCTTTAATGTGATAAAAATGAATTTAGACTACCGTGTCCCTCTGTACTTTATCCAGTAGGTTAGGAGGTTTGGGCATTCTGTGAATGCGATTAATGTTTAATTCTGAGAGAGGCACATAAGGCAGAAAGCCAGACAGCGGCTTAAGGAAGTATTCTCTTAGGTTAGCAGTTTAACAGATTCAGCAATGGCACGCACTTTCACATTGTTCCATCTGAAACTGTCTTCCAAGTCTGCTAGGAAAGTCTACAAGGAACTATAATATCACATCTCCTACATTCTTAATCTCCACAGCATTAAGAGAGCCCTCAAGGAAATTAATGAGATTCCTAACAAAGCTCTCCCCAAAATAAACCATAAGTCCCATGCTGATCACTTGCAAAATATCCAAGTCATTTGCAAATAGCATTAGAGTGTCCACTCTAACTTGGGCTAAAATATGTTGTCATATATGAAGATGCTGGCTAAAAGCAGAGCCCATAAAATAAGCTACAAAGTGGGTTAAAGAAAACATGTGTATGGTTATGTCTGTTATTAATGTCATGAGTGACCACTTAGGTGAGAGAAATTGCTAGGCAACTTCATGCACAGGGACTTCAAAACACAAGGGCTTAGACAGTGTGGTTGTGAGAGAATAAGCATAAAAGTTATAACATCCATAAAAAGCGGTCTCCAGAGCCTCCAGTAAAAACAGTAGGTGCAATCAAGGAAAGCAAATTGGAGCATAAAAATGTACAGTTGCAAACAGACAATCATGGTTCATTGATGTCTGCAGCAACAGTATTTCTATAGCCTCAATGAGGTCTGGGAGCCCGAGCTGGTAAGCCAAGTCAGGACAGTTGCAGGTTTGATTGTAGTTTCTACCTGAAAGTTGTTGGAGCTAATCTGGTTCATAGAATGGTTCCACTGCCAAGAAAGAAAAAAGATCAGGTAGATCAGCATACCTGTGTAACACAAAAGAGGTATTGTCCTTCTAGAGCATGAGGTGGAAGGGGAATCCCCACCTATAGGGGATCCCCATTTGTCTCAGCTTGTCCAGTAGTGGTCATATAAGGGATCTTCTCTGTAATGTGGCTCTGGAAAGGTTGGGGAGAATCTTGATTTCAGCTCCATTGAAATCCACAGAACCCAGAGACCATGCCTTCCTCAGGATGTCTGCTTTGCATGAATAGCGGTGCAACCTGCAGACACAGGGTCTGTTGACCCAAGGCACGGTGAACACAAACCAACACTGTGAGGGGAGTTGTGCCCAAGCCCTTTAGCAAATGGCCATCATTTTCACGCCCCATTGCTTCAGACAGGCCCTTAAGCTACCAATGTGTTATGTTAGCTCTGATCCTCAACGTCCTCTTTGTGTAGCTGCAGGGCAGATAGTTGAATCTCCTGCATTGTTTTCAATGTAGATACCCTTTCCTCTAGGGCTGATGTGGATGATTTCTCTGTGTAAATTCTGTCCATAAGCTGCTGTACCTCTGACCAGATCACCTGGAGTTCCTGCTTATGCTTCTCTTCTAGTGTATGAAATATAGCCCTGATATCTGAGTTATCTTAGTAGGGAGGGCCTGAATCAGAATTCGTATTGCTTCAGTGCTTCCTCCCATGTGACATTCCGATGCAGCAGGGCTAGCCAGAAGGTGATCAGCTGCCAATTGGTCTTGAATAGTAGACAAATGTTCTGATTCAAGGGAAGGAGAGGGAGAGGAGAGTGAGACACTGGTGGAGCCAAGAGAGAAAGGCTCCTGCAGCTCACCCTGTATGTCCATCATTTTAGCTTGAGATCTGCCTGGAGTAGATCACATTGTACCAGAGAAATAATTTTGATCACAGATCTGGTGGAGGGTTTCTTAGTCCCAAGTTGTCCTCCTCCACATGGTATTCATATCATGTATAACAGCTGTACATAACTGATAGTCAGCCAGGTGAGGGTCAGGAGCCCAAGCGTTGTAGGTCCTCAACACCATGTGCAGATCACGCCACTCCAGGTTTTTGTAATTGGTACATGTCACCAAGTTTTAGGCTTTTTGACCATCACCACTGCAGTATATAAAAACCATAGCTTCTTGTATTGAGTAGAGCTTGGGATGCAACAAAAAAGTATAACCCAGAAGGTTATGGTTAGAAGGAACCAAAGAATCCTATATTGAACCTAAGTACAACAAAGCCTACTTATACTAGTTGTGTGTGTGTGTGTGTGTGTGTATATATATATATATATATATATATATATAAAATATATAATTTATTTATTCATATATAGAGGATTTATTTGTATGTTTTATATTTTCCTAGAGTTCAGCTTTAAGGTGGAACTCTGAGAACTTTTTTTCACTTTGAGTATAGCCTTCTTATAACAGACGTTATCATGCTGTTCATTATCACATATCCCAAAGTGATTAGAGCGATTATAAAGATAAAATTCTTTTTGCCTTAATGTATTCTTTGTATTAAGGTAAAACAACTTTTAATGGTAGCACACCCCTCAGTTCTCCCCTAAATGCTCACCTGAACTTGATCTGGATCCAGCCATGTGCATGTCTGCAGCAGCTGTTTACCCCCCCCCTCCCCTCACAAGCTTGGATAAGAGCAGCAGGAGCCATTTGTTGTCAGTCAAAATCTGTGAGTAGAAAGCAGGGGCATGGCTGGGTAGACGCAAACAGCCACTTGGGAGTGAGCACGCACAAGTGCCCCTATGGGGAGAGGCTTCCTGTGGGAGGCGCTCAGCAGGGGGAGGAGCTCTGGTAGGGGACCCCAATGAAGGAGGGCTATCATGGCTGCTCTGTTCAAAACCTGCACAGAACAGGTAAGTAAGACATATTTGTTATTTTTAAAAAAATAAAAACCAAGAGAATTATGCCTCATTTCAGGATAGAGGCTGGGGCCATGTACATCCATAAATGCTGGTGTATAGAGTTGAGCGAACACCTGGATGTTCGGGTTCTGCTGGTCCGTCCGAACTTCGGGACAAAGTCCGGGTCCGGGTCCGGACGGAACCCGAACGATCGCACGGACAACGAACCCCATTGAAATCAATGGGGACCCGAACTTTTAGGCACAAAAATGGCTGTAACAAAGTCCTGGAAAGCCCTAGAGGGCTGCAAAAGGAAGTAAAATGGGGGTAAGGGTAGGGCAAGTGCCCTACAAAAAAATGGGGACAGGGAAATAACTTTAAATATTTTTTAAAAAATAAAAACTTAAAAAATGCAAAAATGGAGGTGAATGTGGATCATCTTCAAACTGTGTCTGAAAAGTATTAATTAATGGTAGAAGCCATATAACTGTTCTAAAATCATCTTCAAACTAGGGCAAGTGCCCTACAAAAAATGGGGAGAGGGAAAATAAATTAAAATCACATTTAAGGTGAAGGTGCCAGTGCCGGATCAGTTGGAGATCTGAGGATGAGGTGTAGGTGGGGGGAAGGGTAAAAAATTTACACTAAAATTAAATAAAAGGGAGAGGGGTAAAAAA
>BLSH010225147.1:1057517-1080904 GCA_018402905.1 Glandirana rugosa
AGACTATTTTTATTTATTTACCAAGTTAACGACAAGTGACATACAGAAAAACTTTTCTAGAGGGGTATTATTCTGTCCTTAACTCCTCTTACACAAGTTTTACATTTGTGGTTGTCGTTATTTTTGGATCGTCATTAAGTTCTACTCTGCTTTTCTCTAGTTTATTCTCTTTTGAGTGTTTGTTTGGTCCGGTGCAACAAGTCTCAAAACTTACCTGTTTTGACACGTATCTGGTATTTGGACATGATATGTGGTCATCACAACTCGCTTGGGCCTGACCTTGCAAGCCCAGGCATGGCTTGAAAACCCACAGGCACCGTGCCTGGGCCTGGGCCTGTAAAGTTTTTAGCAAGCCCAAGCCAGGCCCCAAGACGATAAAATGAGGTGCACACCGAACCCGAACGATTTTTGAAATGTCCGGGTCCGGGTCCGTGCCACGGACACCCAAAAGTTCGGTACGGACCCGAACGTTCCAGTCCGGGTTCGCTCAACACTACTGGTGTATAGTACAGGTTTATGGTCTATGCACAGTTTTGTCCATTCAAAACTCTGAACAACGTGGCCTGGTTTGTTTGTGAGTTTTCTCTTATTTGATCTCTTTTCGTCTCATCTTGAATTACTGCTAGGTTTTTATTGCTGTTGGTGTTTACATTTTGAACACATTCTCCTCAATTCCTGTCTTATTATGGGGAGATCTTTTCAAAAAGACATACAGTGAACAGCAATTGAACCATTTATTTATTTTTATCAGAAGGGGAAAGATCTACAGAAAGGTTCTTATTTCCCACTGCATTCCTATTGGTAAGATTATCCTCACTTCAAATTATTGTCTTCACACAAAGTGAGGAGAATTATCCCCAACAGGGATTAAGATTAATTAATCTCTCTTGAGAAGAGGAGATTAAGGGGGGGATATGATTAACATGTACAAATACATAAGTGGTCCATATAGTGAACTTGGTGTTGAGTTATTCACTTTAACCACTTCAGCCCCAGAAGGATTTCCCAGTTTAGGACCAGAGCACTTTTTGTGATTCGGCACTGCGTTGTTTTAACTGACAATTGCGCAATTGCGCATTCGAGCAATGCTGTACCCATATTAAATTTGTGTTCTTTTTTTTTCCCATAAATAGAGCTTTCTTTTGGTGGTATTTGATCACCTCTGCATCATTTCTGATCACCGCTATAAACAGAAGAAGAGCAATAATTTTGCAAAAAAAACAATATTTCTTACTTTTTGCTATAATACATGTCCAAAAAGAAAAAATTAAAAAACATTTTTTATCGGTTTTGGATGATTTATATTCTTCCTCATATTTTTGGTAAAAAAAAATCACAATCGGCATTTATTGATTGGTTTGCGCAATGATGAGTATTAATTTATGGGGTTTTTATTTTTTTTTAGATATTTTACTAGTAATGGCTGCGATCTGCAATTTTTATTGGGACTGCGATATTGCAGCGGACATGTCGGACCATTTTGACACTTTTTTGGACCATTGCCATTTATACAGCGATCAATGCTATGAAAATGCATTGATTACTGTATACATTTCACTGGCAGGGAAGAGGTTAACCTGCAGGGGGCACTCTAAGGGGTTAACTGTGTTCCCTCAGTGTGTTCTAACTGTATGGGGGCTGGGCTGGCTGGGGGAGAGGGTGATCACGGCTCCCATATACAGGGAGCCTGTGATCACATCCCTTCCCCCTCTGTCAGAACGGAGATCCGTTTTTACATATACGGACCCCCATTCTGTTGCTCCGGGGGGTGATCGTGAGTAAGCGGCTGACATCAAATCTGCCGTACCCGCTCCCTGGCCCCCCTGGAACACAGCGAACGTGCGAGCGCACCTCTGGCTGTCAGGTGACGGCATTTCACGATAACAAGCCAAGTTTTCCACCGTCAAGCCACGGCGGGCAGTCGGCAACTGGTTAAGGTCTTCACAATGGACAAGAGGGCACTCTTATGTCTACAGGAAAAAAAAAGATTTCATCTCCAAATACGGAAAGATTTCTTCACAGTTAGAGCTTTGAAAATGTCTGAATAGACTCCCTCCAGAGGTGGTTTTGGCCAGCACGGTAGATTGCTTTAAAAAAGGTCTGGATTCTTTCCTTAATGTAAATAATATAACTGGGTACTAACATTTTTTGGTAAAGTTGATTCAGGGAGAATCTGATTGCCTCTCGGGGGATCAGGAAGAATTTTTTTCCACCAGCCAAACGTCCTAATTTCCATCCCCAGGGGGAACCGGGGGTTCTCGAACAAGTGTGCCAAAGGGGTGAGAGCCGAGATCAATCTAGGTTGAGTTTTGAGCTTGTCCCAAAGGGAAATGGAGTGTGAAAGTGTAGGGGCAATGTTTGGGGCACCATAGTAGAAAATCAAGTGTGTGGTGAGGGACCGCTTCTCTTTCTAGTAAACCCCAGCCTGCAAGTGCGACACAGGAATAGACCACCAAAATTTGTGCAAGTTGAGCCAATTGATAATACTAGGCTAAGTTGGGCAAGCCCAGCCCTCCTTGGTTATGTGGATGGAACAGAAACTATTTTGAAAGTCGATGATCTTTCTTACCCCAAATAAAGCTAATAATTTTAGACTGAATATGTTTCAAATGGTCCTTAGTTATCTGAATTGGTAAAGATAAAAAAATACAGGATTCAGGGAAGTAGTGTCATTTATATTGTGTTAACGCGACCCAGCCAGGATAGGTTTAATTGAGCCCAGTTGGTGAAGTCTTCTATCGTTTTTTTTTTTTTAATAAAGGAGGGTAATTTGCTGCATACAAAAGCTCTATTTTTGGTGCTAAATGGATTCCTAAGTAAGGAATTGTAGAGTTGCTCCAGGAAAATCTAAATTTGTCTTTCAGGCTAGCCACTAAAGAATTTGGCAGTGAGATGTTTAGGGCTTGTGATTTACTATAATTTTCTTGAAGGCCTGATTTTTTACTGAAGTCTTCTAACAGTTGACAGACATTCAGGAGAGTGATCAAAGGGGAGGTGGAGAATAATAGAATATCGTTGGCGAAAAGAGCACAATTGTGGATATGAGTCCCACACTGTACACCATGAGTGTTAGGATGAATTATAATGGATGCTGCTAGTGTCTCCATCGCAGAGATCATAGAGATTTGAAATGATTCAGAGTAATAGCCTTTCATTCATACTTGGGCTACAGGGGAAGAGTATAAGACAGAGATTAAATTTCAAAAGGATTCACTAAATCCCCAATGTTTCAGTATTTCTAGAAGATACGGCCAGGATACCACATCAAAAGCTTTTTGAAGATCCAGCGACAACAGGAAACATTCTTGAGCTTTACCGCCACCCCATCTGGAATTTAGGAGAGATATTATGTCGATAGCCCTCCTAATTTGGTCGGCGCCCTGCCTACTGGGGATTAAGCCTACTTGATCTCTATGAATATAGAGGCTAATAAATGATGCTATTTGATCTGAGAGGATCTTAGTTAAAATCGTCAAGTCATTATTGATCAAGGAGATCAGTCTGTAGTAATCCACTACACTAGGGTCTTTCCCGGGTTTTGGAATAACCAATATATATGCTGAGTTAAGAGATTTTTCCAGAGGATCTTCTTTTGTTAATGAGTTGAATAATCTAAGTGTGAAGAAAGGGTTGCGGCAAAAGCTTTGTAATATGGTATTGAGAATCCATCTGGCCCGGAGGTCAAGTGCGCTTTTAGATTTTTAATGACCTCTATGACCTCGTCAGCAGAGATTGGGGATTCTAAGGCTAGGCAGTGTTTTTCTTCCAGTCTTGGTATTTGGCACTTGTCAAGGAAAAGATACATCTCAGAGAGATTTGTTTCTTCTCCTGCACTGTATAGTTTATACTGAATGCTCCCATTATGCATTGGGGGTTCTGCTATCTTTATTTTGGGAACTGAATATGTTCGGGTTTTCGGAGAAAGTTTCCCAGCCAGCATGGAACCCAACTAATCCCTTTGGTAATAAAATCGGGCTCTGCTCCAGCGGAGACTCTTTTCAGCTTTTGAAGTGAGGGCTAAGTTGAGTGCCAAGCGCATTGAATCTTATCTCTCCGTCGGGACTGAACTCGTATTGTTTTTGTTTTGTCTAGACAATGTCGCAAACTCTTTCTCTATTTTCTCTGTCTGCTAGTTTGGCTCTGTGAATCTTGAAGGCTACCTGTATTCGTTTCCCTCTGATCGTGGCCTTGTGGGTTGCCCATAGAGTAGCAGGGGAGACCTCTGGCGTGTTATTAGTACCAAAATAGTCTTTGATAGTCTTCTCTATTTCTTGGACTCGTATTGGGTTGCTAAGGATGGATTCATTGAGTTTCCAGGGACCTCCTCCTGGGAAGGTCGAGGAACGCTGTAAACTCAGAAAGAGCATGGAGTGGTCTGACCAGACTGAATTGCTAATAAATTATTTCAAAGCTAGCGGGGACTGAGATGTTCGGATAAATATATGGTCTATCCTAGCGAATGATTGGTGGGGATTAGAGTAATGGGTATAATCTCACATTGATGGATTGATCTCTCTACAAATGTCCACCAATCCCTGGTGGAAGATTAATTTGGCTATAAGGGAGCTTTGTTTGGAGGGTCTGGTGAGACGTTTTCCCATGGGCGGGACTTTTCTAGCCCCTGATCGAACACAATGTTTGAATCTCTGCCGAAGACTACAGTGCCCTCCAGCATAGAGGATAAAGCCTTAAACATTGACCTAAGAAACTGAAGTTAGCTTTTATTTGTGGCATAGTATGATATGAAAGAGTATGTGTAGTCGTCTAGGATCCCTTTGATAATAACATATCCCCCTCTGGGTCTTTGTATTCAGAGAGAATTTACACTTATGAGAGAACAGTACCGCCACCCCCTTAGTTTTGTCCTCTGTGTTAGCTAGGTAATAAGTTGGGTATTTGGCATAGATGAATGAAGGGCAATCATTTCTAGGAAAATTAGTTTCCTGTAGTAGGATAACATCTATATTGTGTAAGTAATAACATTGAAATGCTTTCCTGAGTTTAACTGGAGAGTTGAGGCCTTGGACATTGTGTGAGACCACTTTCAGGAATTTTTATGGGCTCATTAGAAGCCATGGACAGTTTGAGAGGGAAGAGATAATAACAGAGCAGCACTCACCATGCACTCTGGAAACAGTAGGAGGGATTTCCACCTTTGCAGCATTCCGACTCTGGAAGTTCCAAACGGTCACTAAAAGAGAAAACTGTTTAGTAAGAAGGAAAGGTATCATAGAGGAGAGAAGAAAGCAGAGGGGAGGGAGGGGGGTCGCTATGCTCCCTTAGGTGAGGGGGAAGTCTCCCCTTCACACCTGAAATTAACCACTTACCAACCGGAAGGTTTTGCAGCTTTAGGACCAGAGCACTTTTTGCGATTCGGCGCTGCGTCGCTTTAACTGACAATTGCGCAGTTGTGCAACGTTGCACTCAAACAAAATTTGCGTCCTTTTTTCCCCACAAATAGAGCTTTCTTTTGGTGGTATTTGATCGCCTCTACGTCATTTCTTATCGCCGCTATAAACAAAAGAAGAGCGACCATTTTGCAAAAAAACCCAAATTTCTTACTTTTTGCTGAAATTCAAATCCAAAAAAAAAATATAAAAAAACATTTTTTTTCACCGTCTTTGGCCGATTTATATAATTCCTCATGTTTGCGATAAAAAAAATTGCAATCGGCGTTTATTGATTGGTTTGCGCAAAAGTGGCCGCGTTTACGGATGGTGAGAATTCATTTCTGGGGTTTTTATTTTTTTTACATTTTTACTGGTAATGGCGGCGATCTGTGATTTTTAGCGGTAATGCGATATTGGGGCGGACATGTCGGATATTTTTGACACTTTTTTGGGACCAATGACATTTATTCAGCGATCAGAAATTTAAATGTCCACTGATTACTGTATAAATGTCATTGGCAGTGAAGGGGTTAACCTGGGGGGGGGGAGAGCTAGGCGTTAACTGTGTTCCCTGGGTGTGTTATTGCTGTGGGGGGGTTGGGCTAACATGGGCATGAGAGATCTAACTGATCCCAGTGACAGGGATCAGTAGATCTCTCATACCTCACTGACAGAGCGGGGAACCGCCGTGTTTACATCGGCGGTTCCCCGTTCTTTCCCTGTAGCCGCTCATCGCGGCTCGCCGGCGGACATCGGGTCCGCGCAAGCCCCAGGAGTTGCTTATTTACGGCGATTCGCGCAGGGCTCCCCCACTGCCGCTGTAAAAAGACGGCGCGCGGTGGGGAACCGGTTAACACCAAAGTTGCCTCCTCTACCAGAGAGGAGGCAATCCTGCCCGAGAAAGGGAGAAGCTCAATTTCTCTGTGTCAGGAGGAGGGGCATGAAGGCTGCTCCAGCCAAGAGGCATCTCCTAAAAAAAACAAAAAAAAAATTTATCAATTAGACCTAAGGCCCATAAAGATCTTAAGGCACTTTACATCAGTGTCTTTTAATAGGATTTTGGGGCATGGGGTGGCAAAAATCCCTATTGCCACCATAGTTCTATGGTCCATATGGAATAGGGCAGGCTTACCATTTCAGGCCTTCAAATAACTCTAAAAACACATTGCTTATTTACATCCATAAAACAGGAGGCACAGAGGGAATTCATAAAATGAATAAAGTTGAGCAAATAAAAAATCCATCTATATAGGTGGTAGGCACTCTGTCATCTATTTGTATTATCATGTAAATATTTGCCTGTGGGCTTGATCCTATTAAAATAAATTGTCTTTTAATAAAGTCAATGAAGTATTTCTGCATATGTAGCAATGTACATCAGGTCACCAGACAAGCAGATGTCACCGAAATTGTCTTGCTTGTTAAATCAGCTGTATAAGCAGAATAAAATAAGCTTCAGTGTAGCCTGCTACATTTACCAGGTTTGGATGCAGGTCATACATGTCCTCGGGCCTCTAATAATCCAAATCTTAGCAATTAAAATTCAAATCATGTCTATAATAAATTGTATCTACACACTGGTAAAGCATTGGCATTGCAAATTGATTCAACATTGTGAATATATTTCAGGCTAAGTTTATGTTTTCAAATTATTCCCTTAAATCAGTGTGCTTTATTTTTTTTCCCTTTAGTCGGATCAGGTCATGTTTAACATTTTGTTTTTCACCATAGTAACTCCTTTAATGCAGAAGAAACTTCTGAGCACAGAAGGAAGCAATAGATCCCAGAGACATGTGTTAAGCTGTTTATCTCTGGCAAGCTGCCCTTGGAACACATATCAAGACAGTTCCTCCCTTCCTGCAATTTCATTCTCCACCTGCCTTACATACACATGTTGTTTCTTGACAGATGCGAAGAAAGGTGAATAAATATATATATATATATATATATATATATATACACTGTATATACATTTTGTTTTTAAATATTCCTTTTCATAGATAGTTATTTGGAAATGTTTTCACATGTTTCATTTAAATGCAACAAAAGTTTAACTGCAACCTACCTAATCATAATTGCATCTTTCATGGGGTAAGTTTTAACCAGGTTTAAACATATGATTTCTGTCCTTCATAAATTTTCCCTTGTACTTCGTTATAACCTACCAAAAGTTTTGTAATTCTGTTCAGCCAGCCTTGTGATCTACGCACTCTTACCTAAAGGTCCTGGACCTTTATGCAGACTACAATGTGTTAAAACAATACAGCCTGGTCAAGCATTGCCTGCATCAGCACGTGCCTGGATAAAGTACATTACAACAGCACAATAATGAGGTCCTGCCTCCTGTAAGAATGTTTCTTGATTTAGGACATTACTTTGCAAAGCAACAGAGCTTGATTGTGTTACAGTTCCTCCCTTTTCCAATCTATCAAAGAGTACATTTAATAACACTTAATTCTGTTTGCATGTAATTTTCACAACACTAAATACTTCAAACAGAAAGTATAATATACACTATGAAATCTATAGAAAGTCCATAGAATAAGAGGCGCAGGACATCTTAAAACATTCACGTGTCCAAAAAAATAATAAAATAAATACATTTAAAAATTTTATATATATATATATATATAATACACACACACACACATATTATATTACCAAAAGTATTGGGACGCCTGCCTTTACACGCACATTCAATTTAATGGCATCCCAGTGTTAGTCCGTTGGGTTCAATATTGAGTTGGCCCGCCCTTTGCAGCTATAACTGCTTCAACTCCTCTGGGAAGGCTGTTCACAAGGTGTAGGAGTGTATCTATGGGAATGTTTGACCACTGTTCCAGAAGTGCATTTGTTAGGCACTGATGTGGAGGAGAAGGCCTGGCTCGCAGTCTCCACCCTAATTCATCTGAAAGGTGTTCTATCGAGTTGAGGTCAGGACTCTGTGTAGGCCAGTCAAGTTCCCCCACCCCAGACTTGCTCATCCATGTCTTTATGGACCTTGTTTGTGCACTGGTGCGTAGTCAAGGCCAAATTGTTCCCACAAAGTTGGGAGCATGAAATTGTCTAAAATGTCTTGGTATGCTGACGCCTTAAGAGTTCCCTTCACTGGAACTAAGGGGCCACGCCCAACCCCTGAAAAACAACCCCACACCAAATTTCCTCCTCCACCAAATGATTTGGACGTACCAATATCCTGTCCCATTTCTTGTGCTCACATCATGCAGTGGCATGATCTGTGACCACTGTGTCCACTGCACTCCACTATGGTGACACTGCACTACTCTGGTGACAATATTAAATAAATAAATACATTGTAAAAAAAAATGTTAGCATATTTTTTTAACATACTGTCACCAGAGAAAGTGCAGCGTCACTATAGTGAGATCATACTTCTGTGCTGCTGCTCTGATATCACTGTATGTCAGTGCTGCCAGCTATTGTCTCTGATCAATGCCACAGCTATACAATGTCACCAGACCAGTGCTGCCAGTCAGTGTCCCTGATCACTCCCACACCAGTCATATTGTCTCTAATTACCACCACACCAGTTACAGTGTCCCTATTCACTGCCACACCTGCCCCAGTATCACCAGACCAGTCAATGCCAGCAACAGTGTTCCTGATTGCTGCCACTCTAGTCACCAGTATTACCAAACAAGAGCCAGCACCCGTGTTCTTGTTCACTGCCACTCCAGTTTAGTGTTACCTCTGTCTGCTGCCTGTACTAACCCTGATATGTTTATTGACCACATATCTGCCTGCTGCCTGGATTGATCCTTTACCTTTTTGCTGACCATGTGTCAACCTGCAGCTTGAACTGACCCATCCTCATATCCTGCTGACTACGTTTTTGCAAGACACCAGTCCCAGCCATCCCCTGCAGACAACTGCACTCCTGGAGCCACATAACCACTCTTTTGTTTTTCCTTTCTTCAGCCTCCTATACTTGTTGCTAAGTGAATATGGCATTCCTGGGGGCAGGCACATACCAGTAGCCAAGGTTTGCTTGGCTTCCAGGACCTCCAAAAATGGCATAGTTAGTCAGAAAATTAGATGTGTAATTCTTGCTCCTAGAAAGCCTGAAGGTGCTCTTTGTATTTTTGGCTTGTGGCCACACTGTGAAAAAGTCTCACACATGTGGTATAGCCATACTTGGGAGGCATAGCAGAATGTGTTTTGGGGTATAAGTGCCTGTGATGTGTGTTAGAAATATTTTATTAATTGACAACTTTTGTACAAAGAAATATACTTTCATTTTCTTTACAGAATTTTCCAAAAACTTGTGGCAAAAAAAGAAATTTTCAAAAGACTCACTATGTCTTCAGAAAATACCTTGGAGAGTACACTTTCCAAAATGGGGTCATTTTGTGTGTGTTTCCCTTGTCCTGGTGAATGCTGAATGGGACTGCTACAGGTGATTCAACACTAAACTATGTGCCCTGATCACTCGTAGAGGTGACCTTTACAGCACATGTGATACAATGTCCAGTACATACTCAGCCCAGACAGTAAAAAAAGTCTTACACATGGTTTCACCACACTCAAGAGGAATAGCAGAATGTGTTTTGGGTTGTAATTCTTAAGTATGCCCATGCTGCATGTGAGAACTATCTTATTAAACTGACATCTTTGTTTAAAAAAAATGAAGCATTCAAAACACTCACCATGCCTCTTAAAAAATATCTTGGGGTATTTATTCTAACAAGTGAGCTGCTGAACACTGTAAGGATAAATCTCAACCTCAATTCAAATAAGCAACTAAAAGTGCAGCGCTATCACTGATTAATCATTCATATAAACAACATGAACCATATGTATGTATCAAACAAAGTCCTATAAGTAATAATCCAAACTGATGAAAGAACATATATGTGTCCATCAGAGTCCCATAGGTTTTGATCAAAATATGGGAAAGAGTCAGGCCAGAAAAATCCAAAAACAGGGAAAAACAGGGAAAGGCGATACAAGTGTAGGGCGGCTCTTCAGTGTGCATAGACTGACTCCCAGATATTCACACAGTGCAGATAGTCTCCACCACCAAGGTTTGTCAAGCCCCTCACCTTATCTAGCCGACCCTCTGCGGATCAGATCAGCCTCTAGACACCTCCAACAGGAAACAGCTGAGATGATGAACTCTTCAGCATGAGCTGTGCTCCCTCATGTTGCTCTCCGATCTCCCTCTCCAATAGTCAGCATATGTAATAAAATAGTACAAAGACTAGTGCTCTCTGTCTCAAATCATTTAATACGAATAAAAAGTAAAAATGCACACTCACATTAAAAAGCACTTTCGAGGCAAGTGCTAGCCGTATCCACATTACACCATCTGGTTTGGTTTGGCTTTTTGGTGTGCCACTGTATTATAATATATGCAGTATTCTGCTTTATTATGATTTACGATTTTTAAATCATTCCTATTTTTAAAAAAAATTAAATACTTTAAAAGTCACAATGCTTCTATAATGTTTAATATGTTGAACTGAATATGATAGCATAGAATAAAGTATTTCTGGTTGTCTTACTGTTGGATGTGGAGAAACACAAAATTATATTAATGTAGTGGTTGTTTTTGTTTTTTCTTTCCTGTAATTATTGTTCGCAATGCTCAGAATAGTCTTTACTTTTTGTAATGGACAGTGAATGCTCTGTCTTTGTTTTCTTTTTAATATTAACATTTGTGTTAGAAAATTCTTGTGAAAACTCAGTTCAAACTATTTGGACTTTAATTTTTGCTAAGCTTAAATAGCACAGTTACTATCGTGTAATACAGTTTTTTTGTTTCAATTAAATCTTGGCAGCATTACTGTATTTTGTTTAACAAATTTTAAAACATATCAGTTTATTTTTTCAAATTTTAATAATTCATCACCGATTTTGCAGGGAATTGGTTATCTAACTTGAAAAGACAAAAGCCTAGAGTTGCCATGTATGGTAATATGTTGAAAATCAAGATGCAAAACATCTTTGAAATATATGATGTCAATTACTATGTTTCCTACTAAGGTCTTCTGAGAACTAATTATTCCCTCTCTTTCTCTCTCTCTCTCTCTCTATATATATACATATATATATATACTGTTTATATATATATAAAGTATCTCAGAAAAGTGAGTACACCCCTCACATTTTTGTAAATATTTTTTTATATCTTTTCATGTGACAACACTGGAGAAATGATACTTTGGTACAATGTAAAGTGGTGAGTGTACAGCTTGTATAACAGTGTAAATTTGCTGTCCCCTCAAAATAACTCAACACACAGCCATTAATGTCTAAACTGCTGGCAACAAAAGTGAGAACACCCCTACGTGAAAATGTCCAAATTGGGCCCAATTAGCTATTTTCCTTTCCCAAAGTAATGTGTTTCATTAGTGTTACAAGGTCCCAGGTGTGAATGGAGAGCAAGTGTGTTAAATTTGGCGTTATTGCTCTCACTCTCTCATACTGGTCACTGGAAGTTCAACATGGCACCTCATGGCAATGAACTCTCTGAGGATCTGAAAAAGGAATTGTTACTCTACATAAAGGTGGCCTAGACTATAAGAAGATTGCCAAGACCCTGAAACTGAGCTGCAGCACTGAGGCCAAGACCATACAGCTGTTTAACAGGACAGGTTCCATTCAGAACAGGCCTCACCATGGTCGACCAAAGAAGTTGAGTGCACGTGCTCAGCATCATAGGGAAATAGACATATGAGTGCTGCCAGCATTGCTGCAGAGGTTGAAGGGTTGGGGGTCAGCCTGTAAGTGCTCAGATGATACTTCTCACACTGCATGGTCTGCATGGCAGTCATCCCAGAAAGAAGCCTCTTCTAAAGATGATGCACAATAAAGCCTGCAAACTGTTTACTGAAGACAAGCAGACTAAGGACATAGATTACTGGAACCATGTCCTGTTGTCTGATGAGACCAAGATAAACGTATTTGGTTTAGATGGTGTCAAGCGTGTGTGGTGGCAACCAGGTGAAGAGTACAAAGACAAGTGTGTTGTGTCTACAGTCAAGCATGGTGGTGGGAGTGTCATGGTCTGGGGCTGCATTAGTGCTGCCGGCACTGGGAGCTACAGTTTATTGAGGGAACCATGAATGCCAACATGTACTGTGACATACTGAAGCAGCGCATGATACCCTCCCTTCAGAGACTGGGCTGCAGGGCAATATTCCAACATGATAATCACCCAAAACACACCTCCGAGATGGTCACTGCCTTGCTAAAGAAGCTGTGGGTAAAGGTTATGGACTGGCCAAGCATGTCCCCAGACATAACCCCTATTGAGCATCTGTGGGGCATTCTCAAATGAAAGGTGGAGGAGCCCAAGGTCTCTAACATCCACCAGCTCTGTGATGTCATCATGGAGGAGTGGAAGAGGACTCCAGTGGCAACCTGTGAAGCTCTGGTGAACTTCATGCCCAAGAGGGTTAAGGCAGTGCTGGAAAATAATGGTGGCCACACAAAATATTGACACTTTGGGCCCAATTTGGACCTTTTCACTTAGGGGTGTATTCACTTTTGTTGCTAGTGGTTTAGACATTAATGGCTGTGTGTTGAGTTATTTTGAGGGGACAGCAAATTTACACTGTTATACAAGCTGTACACTCACTACTTTATATTGTTGCAAAGTGTCATTTCTTCAGTGTTGTCACATTAAAATATATAATAAAATATTTACTGTTTCTTGTTCCTGTTTCTGTTACTTCATTCAGAAATTCGAAATTCAAAAATTCGGAATTCAAAAATTTGAAAATTTGGAAATTTGAAATTAGAAAACAGAAATTTAAAAATTTGGAAATTCAAAAATTTTAAATTTGGAAATCCAAAAATGGCAATTTGGAATTCAGAAAAAATTAAATTCAAAAATTTGAAAATCCGGAACTTTGAAAATTCGAACTTCGAAAATTCAAAAATTCGGAAGTAGAAAATTCGAAAATCCAAAAAAATCTGAAAATTCAGAAATTCTAAAATTTGGAAATTCGAAAATCGAAAAGTAAGAAATATAATCTGAAAATTTGAAAGAACTAAAATTTGAAATAAGAACTAATGATAACTATTAACTTATTGGTATTGAAATTACCTTTAAAATTTGTCTGCCAGTGAACGTAATGAATACAAATTTTTCAAAGTTATGAATTATCCGAAATAACGAATGCCGCATCGAAACAAATGGAACAGAACAAATTAATAACAAATAATAATAAAATGTTTTTATTATTATTATTGTTATTTATTATTATTCATTTGTTACGTTCCATTTGTTTAGATACAACATTCGTTAGTTTGGATAATTCGTAACTTTGGTACATTTGTATTCGTTACATTCACTAACAGTCAAATTTGAAATGAGATTCCAATACCTATAATTTAATAATTGGGAATAGTTAAGGTATTATTAGTTAGTTATTATTTCAGATTTTCAAATTTTCGGGTTTTCAAATTTTTGGATTTTCATTCTTTTTTCAAATTTTTGCTCTTTTGAATTTTTTAAATTTCATTCTTATTTTGGCATTTTCGAATTTCCTAATTCCCCAAATTTTTAATTTTCAGATTTCCAAATTTCCGAATTTCAAATTTTCGGATTTTTGCATTTCCGAATTTTTGAATTTCCGAAATTTCGAATTTTCAAAAATTCGAATTTACGAATATTCAGAAAAATTCAGAAATTCGAATTTCAGAGATTTGGACATTTCTGAATTAACAAATTTGTCAAAAATCGTTGAAAAACAAATGTGGAATGGGAGCGAAAAAGATTGTATTATTTACAAAAATGTGAGGGGTGAGATACTGTGTGTGTGTATATATATATATATATATATATGTATACACGGTATAACTAAAAATGCAGAATTACTGTATAATGACATTTATTCTTTACCATGTATTGTATGATCCATTCTTATTTTGAGAACCTTAAGTGAATATCAATAGAAGAACAAAAATATATTACCTCTTACCAGTTCTTACATGTGATGGCTGCATTATTTTTGCTTTTTTCTTGCTTTTTTCCTTTATTTTTACCCAGTGATTCTGTCAATTTTTACTCAACTTATTGTACCTATGGAGGATCAGTGTTCAGGAGGTATGATAGCGCTACAGAAGACCTCCTCCTTTCTTCATTTCTCTATTATAGTAGTCCTGTCAGTTAACAGAGTTGACCTTGGGAAGGCTGATAAAACTGTTTGAGTTAACGAATGCAGGGTGCACAGGGCATGGAAAAAACTATTTCCTACTGAATCAATAATATGTTTGCACTTATAGAACAGATAAAAAAATGTAAATTTAACAGATCAAAATGAAGCAAATATGAGAGTTTGGGCTGTTAGATTTTACTTACACGTTAACTGAGAACTCTAGAGCACACTCGTATTTCAATACTAAACATACTATTTGAGAGTTTACAAGTGTCTACATTTTGCTTTTGAATGTGCTGTTTTTTCAAAATGATTTACAAATGTTAAATGCCCACAGTAGTTTTTTTCCTTTAAGGCCTGTTGTCACCAGAATGCGATGCTGGAAACTTGCGTTCAGAGCACGTATCCCGCACAGCGTTTAAAACACACTGGGTGTGCAATCTGCCACGGGTGCCAAGGTAATCCTAATGACACCACAAATGAAGATTGTAAATGCAGTGTGTTTGTTTGCACTAGATCACGTTAATACTGATTATAGTACATACAATACATTTGGTGTGATTCAGTGCACTTTCAGCCCATTCAAATGATTGGGCTGAAAATTGCGTCACGCTGCATCACACAGAAATCACACAGGAATGTGGACTGTGTTCCAGTGTGATTTTGGTGTGAACTGGCACTTACATTAAAACAACCGGGACCATACTGAATGACTACAATGTAGGTGCGGTATAGGGATGGACTTTGGATTCAGGCCAACCGTGTGTTTGATCCAAACCTGAAGAGGCAAACTAAATTGCCAGTTTGCCTAAACCTCAGGCTACTGCAGCTGGAAGTCATTCATTAGTGGCATCATTGCTACTGCCACTAAATAACAGCTTCTGGCTGCCCACTTCTTTTAAATCGCCAGCTGGCGAGCAATCCCAGGTCACTCCATATTTGATTAATGATGTCAAACAATTTCCCCAGCTGATTTTATGGTATTCATCTGCTGGTAGAGAGCTGTAAATTGTGGTTATAGTCTGGAAGGGAGGTTTGCCTACACGGGTCATTGTGTTTATGCTACTGGGTCACTGGGTCATTGTTCAATGTGATTGACAATAGATCGACATCATTGAACGACAGGATTGATGTTGGATTTACATTTTTTTTTCTTATAAAATCTTTGTTCTACTGTGTTTTTAAGTTTATTTCCTTCGTCGATTTTATTTGTGAATGAGTAACAAGGAGTACTATATATCCCATACTCATTCACATGTCTGTATGTGGGGGGAGGGGAAGATATCCGGGGACCCTGTTATTGTATAAGGGGCTTCCAGATTTTGGTAAAATCCTTCGTGCAGACCCCCACCCTATAAAGAATTAAGAGTTTAAGGGTTAACTCACACTTTTTTTCTTCTGCAGGACATGTGGCCTGGTAGATTTCTGGAGAAGGGCAGGAAGGAAGGGGGCACACACTCAATGCCACTCTTTTCCTACCCACCCAGACTGCATGCCTGGCTAAAGGTTTGTATTGGTTTCTTTGGAGTGCCAATGCAAATACACCTTAACAATATGGTATGGGACACTGAGAATCCACACCGGTATCCACACCTGGTATGGATTTTTTTATTTTCAAAAGTTTTTTATTTGGAATAACAAATGAAACCAAAAAAGGGGAGACAGAGAATATACATCATGAAAATACAGTCATACAATATAGTAATGTAATGGAGTGGAATCGACAGTCAGGGGTTCATTAGAAAACCTAAATCATAACTCACTAGGATCACTGTTACTATGGCAGAGTAACAGGTTAGCACAGTTGACCGGTTTCCCCAGACACCCCCTGGTATGGATTTTTAAGAGAGATCCCATGAAATAAGATGGTGTAGGTTCTCCCTCAAAAATTAATATCAGTCCACCATCAAGATATGCTGCCAGGCTTACCAGAAGGGGGAGGGGGTAGTGAACATGATCACCCCTCTCTTCTGAACCATACAAGTTAACATGCTCTCAAAAGTGTGAGGGTAACTTGCCAGGGCACCCTTCCCTGACAAGGCACCTTGTGCCCCATACATATAGAGGGACTTGCCAGAATCTTTAAGATAAGAGGACTCCCCAGATATCCACCCTCTAAGTTAATGAGTAACTGGTACATAGAACACCTTATTACCGATTCATAAAATTAAATGTTAATCAGGATGTCCAGCAATGTAGAACCATAGACAATCACAATGAATGCATTATACAAACATGACATTCTGCACAAAACTATCCTCTCCAATTGCACTCCTGCTGCAAATAACAGCTTCCTGAAAAAAGAAATAGGACCACACTTAGTATAGTCTTCGAGTGATGGTAGTAAACATCAACATATATACCATCAGCCAATCTACCACTGTCTCACCCAGTTAGATAAACGGATGTGTTCCCAGTAACTCAGCAAGGGTTAAATGAAAAACAAGGGCAAAGAGCCCACAAAGAAGGTTACTAATGTGACCATGCAGAATATGTAGTTCAAGGCTTTATTGAGAAAACTGAATGAAAAATGAATACAAAAAGAGCATAAAACCACTACACGCAACACATCAGTGTTCTATTGTCTAGTCGTTACCATCAACATATCAGCCATTGGGTCAACAAGGGCCTATCATAAGTTCAGTATGGTAGTAGAAAGCAAAGTCTCAGATGGGTCATAGAACTTACTGTCCAACAATCCGGCCAGTTGGACAGTAAGATAAATATTAGTAATTTTAAGTAGTACGTTTAAGGCCACTACAGTTCCCAGATATCAGAACGGCCTATGATGTAAAGCAATGATAAGTAAGCCATGCTTACAGCCCAGCCTGTGGGGAAGGAATCACTAATCCAGCAGTACATCAAAGGATTGTAACCGCAGCTCACCCTGACCCATGTAATCCAGCAATCTTCTGTTGGCATCAGCAGGGAAACACAGTGACGCTGCAGTATCTTCATCATTCACCTGGTGGCAGGGTCGATCCATTGCTAGGGTCTCCTGTGCACTTTACTGATAAGGATACCCCATTGACGCTTGGGGGGCTTGGGCAGAGTGAATGAATGTCCATGGAGTATGTGCAAACCAGGCTGGCTGCCGTGCGTGGTGACATCGCATAAATCACTTGCGTAATGATGTGAGAACCAACAAGTTTTGCCCAATTGGAATGTGCTTCTTCAGGGATAGGTGGGGCTAGTAAAATCACTATTCTTATACCCTGTAGGCTGTCAATACCGGCTGTCAATACTGGACACCCATCTACCTCAAACATATACAGTCACACAAAGGCCTGCACATGGTGTCCAGTCAGGTGAAGAAATTAACAAAAGTGAAAAAAGCTAAAAATCTAGCAGCCGCAGAGGAAAAGGAGGATCTACAAAATATCAGTACACACATGGAAGGGGAAAGGCAATAATAATCCAGGCTAGTCTTGGAGCATTAACTTCTATTCAAAAATCCATAAGAAGCTGTTAAGTAGTTATACTGTGTGTTAGATACAGTAAGGGCACAGAATAGAGTGATTTGTTCTTAACAAGATTGTTGTTAAGCTCTGCAAGGAATAAAGTTAGCTCTTCACCTCACTCTTCCAGAACAAAAAAAATCATCAATGTACCTCAGCCAGACAGTTGCATGGCTGAGGCACAGGGATGACTTATAGACCACCTCCTGCTCCTAAAGGCTGAGGTGGAGGCAAGCATATGTGGGTGCCCAGGGGGGCTCCATTTATAGCTGACACTATGGGTGTACCTGGTGGGTTGTCATGGGGCTTATGCAATTTATGTATGATGTAGATAGGGTTATTATATTCCCTTACTTTAAGATAATTATTTCCTTTATTTGAGAGCAGTCCTGCCTCCAATGCTACATGTACTTTTTTATTCAGTTGCTCCACTATGGTCGGAAAGGGTTTGGCGGAGGCCTTTCTCTATGTTGAGCTATGTCTCAGCTGTCTTAGGGCTTCCTTTTTATACATTTCCTCAGACAGTAAGACATTACTCCCTTTGTAAATCTTTTTCTAAATGCCAAAGTCTAAATAAGCCTTTGCATAGAAAAAGATTAACATCTTTATATGCTTCAAATTCATCTATAGAAGACATTGGAGAGAATGATAGTCCGCTATGTAAGAGGCTCAAACGTATCTCCTCTAGCTGAAAATTATATCTCTACATATTTCCACTGCGTGTCCTTCCTGATCTTAGAATCCACACTGCTCATCCATCCCTTTGTCATTTCTCTGGGCTTGGGTCTATCTCGTGTATCTCCACTTCTTCTAAAAAAGCACTGACTTGCTGACACCTTCCTTGTCACAGTCCAAGGAAGACTGGGTATTATTTGACCATATACGGGACCTAAAGTGGCTGTCTGGACCTACTTTGTCCTCTAGGGGCTGTAACGTCAAAGATATCTCCTTTTTCCCAGACCTCTAGGTTTTGCCTACATTTTCATTGCTTGGTGGCCCTTAGATTCCTTTGAACCTTTTCTATTTTGTTTTCAAAAAATTCATTAGGTTTATAATTCAGGGTCCTCCTTTAAATGTTCTAATACCTTAGTACTCTCATCAAGCTCTGCATGGATCTCCTGTAATTGTATTTTTTCTTCCCCAACAGCCAACCCATGTCAAATGCAGTATTTCTTCCACTTGTCAAGAAATCTAGTAGTATGCAAGTACTCTGCAGGGATAACCCTTTCTCTTAGGCCCCTAGGAATGACACCATAGTGATATGCAACCCAAGGGAAGAAATATCTCATTTTCTATTTAGGAACTTTATAGTTATTTTTTCATGCTGTTTAAATAGTTTTTTTAATTTGTTTACAGCCAACTACTTCTTGTTGGGGTTCACGTGAGAATGTTGCCTGAATTTCAAGGTCAATCTCCTCCCAGAGTCCATAGGCCATTTAAATTTAATTTATGGTTGTACACATTGTGCATAAAATAAAAATTGAAAAGTGAGGTGTGTGTAATAACTAAAGGTACAGCATAATATAGAAAAGGACCATAGAACCTTATTCCACATAAAACCGCAAACTGAAATAAAAAGACACCCTAGCAGCAAGAACGGAACCCAACACTGCCACCAGGCAAGCGACAGAGGTACTGCCGTGTCACTGTGTTTTCCTGCTGATGCTGTTGGTGATCATGACCAGGCAATAGAACATTGCTAGTGATTCCAGTAAGTTATTCTGTGATGGTTCACAGGTTACTACCTATTAATCAATCTATGAACTGGATGTGTATCTGTGCCTGCTGGTTGACTGAGCAGCAGCTGCAGTGTTGTCCAGACAATGATTTCTTTCTCCTCTGGAGCAAATTAGACCACTTATAGGGTTTTTCCTTCCCCCTGGATCAACTGTGGATACATGGTTCTGTATATGGAGATTTTATATTTACTTTTTTTTTGGTTGAACTAGATATCTTTTTTCAACCTGACTAACTATGTAATTATGCTCAGATCATTATCACTAGTAGTGAGTAGTGTCTGGAGGGCCCAGAGTAGTAACTGCGCATACCTTAACACCCGTAGTTTTCAGCATTGTCTCTGACTTGAATAGAGGGGACTGTAATAAGCAAAGTAAATACTTCCAAATAGAGTTGAGCACTGATGTTTTACAATTTATCTCTTGCACAATAAATGTGGCTGATCACTGTGATGCTGGAGGGGGAAGGGTTGGACATCAACATTAAAACTTGCCTGTTATGGCACCAAAAAAATTTGTGGCACTGAGTGCACTAAACACTGCATGTAAAGGTACATTATGTGTCTGCAATGTAGTTCTGAAGCCTGATCCTTCTTTTTACTGACAAGTATTGTTTTCAAGTTGGAAAAACCTTTCACTGGAATCGGTTTCCCTGTATGAATTGTGTCCACAGCTAGCCTTGCAGATAATGAAATCTGTAACAATAAGAGTGCTCCTATCTGCTGTTATTTACAGAGGTCTAACTTTTGCTGGAAACCAATGTATCTGAAGCACTTAAAATAAAGTCCTACAGTAAAATAGACTGCTAGAAGTTAGAATTGTTTGGGCATATACATGCAAAGGTTAATTTGCCATAAAACTCTGTTTCTACTGGCTTCTAGCATTCTTTTTGTTTCTATGTGTACTCCATGGTGCATGGTGCAAGAAGACATCAGCAGCAGAGGGAGAAGAACCAGAGGAGAGAGAAGACATTGGCAGAAGAGGGAGAAGAACCAGAGGAGGGAGAAGACAATGGCAGCAGAGGAAGAAGAACAGGAGGAGGGAGAAGATCACCAAAAAAAAGAAGACATGTTGGAGCTATTTTAATAAAGGACTTTGTCAAAAACCTGTGTACTGTTTTTATTTATTTTTGACACTTTTTTGGTGAATAGGTAGGGATACGATGTACCCGATACTCATTCACATGGGAGGGCTGGGATCTGGAGGACCCCTTGTTAAAGCTTCCGAAAAGATTCTGATAAGCCCCCTGTCCCAAAGCACCCACCCCCAATGTTGAGGACATGTGGCCTTCTATGGTCCAGAAGGGGGGACGCACGCTTGCCCCCCCCCTTTCTGACCTGCCAGGCTGCATGTCTAGATAAGGGTCTAGTAGGGATTTTGGGGGGACCACGCCGTTTTTTTTCTTAATTTTGGCATGGGGTTCCCCTTAAAATTCATTCCTGATCCGAAGGGTCTGGTATGGTCTTGGGGGGAACCCATGGCTTTTTAAAAGAAAAAATGGTGTGGAATTCCCCTTTAAGATCCTTAGAGCATAAGTCACATTCCACAAGTCGTACCAGTTAAGACGATGATCTAACTTACATTCAAATCAATGGGCTGAAATTGTGCCCAATCCGGACCAAAGTAGTGCAGGGAGCATTTTCAAAGTTGGACCGACACAAGTCGGAGCAATTAAGATGGTTCTCATAGGGAACCATTCATTTTGACATGTCATGTGACTTGTACACTGGAAGTTGGAGTGCATGTCAGACCAGTGTGAACAAGCCCTAAATGTAGTATTCCCAGTATTGTACAGCTGTTGCAAAGCTGGGTAATTCAGCGTTACCATAAGATGAAAGATGCAGAAGTAGAGGTCCCCTTAGATGACAAACAAATGTCAAAATCAGTAGATCAAGAGCTAAAGACATCTGAAATCATTTATAAAATTTATTGGAAAAAAATAGGCTTCCCAATGTCTGAGCCCCCATATTGGACTTTTAATTAGAGTTGAGCGAACCCGGACTGTAAAGTTCGGTCCGTACCAGAATTTAGGGTGTCTGTGTCCCGAACCCGGACATTTGAGAAAAAGTCCGGGTTCGGGGGTTCAGGTATATTTTAGCACCTTTTGAATAGCTGCAGGGCAGCCAATCAACAAGCGTTTCACTCATTTGCCCTTAGAAGCCATCACAGCCATGCCTACTAATGGCATGGCTGTGATTGGCCAGTACATCATGTGACCTAGCCTCGATATGAGCTGGAGTCACGTAGCGCTGCATGTCACATGCTCTCAGGCTAGTGTAGGGAGAGGATGCTGCCGCCGCTGTGAGGGATAGATTAGCGTCATGAAATCATCTCATACTGGTATAGGGAGAGGCTCCTGCTGCCGCTGTGAGGGATATATTAGCATTATAAAATCATCTCATACTGGTATAGGGAGAGGTTCCTGCTGCAGCTGTGAGGGATAGATTAGCGTTATAAAATAATTTCATACTGGTATAGGGAGAGGTTCCTGCCGCTGGTGTGAGGGATAAATTAGCGTTATAAAATCATCTCATACTAGTATAGGGAGAGGTTCCTGCCACTTGTGTGAGGGATAGATTAGCGTTATGAAATCATCTCATACTAGTATAGGGAGAGGTCCCTGCTGCTGCTGTGAGGGACAGATTACCATTATAAAATCATTTCATACTGGTATAGGGAGAGGTTCCTGCCACTGGTGTAAGGGATATATTACCGTTATAAAATCATCTCATACTGGTATAGAGAGAGGTTCCTGCCGCTGGTGTGAGGGATAGATTAGCGTTATAAAATCATCTCATACTAGTATAGGGAGAGGTTCCTGCCGCTGGTGTGAGGGATAGATTAGCACTCTAAAATTATCTCATGCTAGTATAGGGAGAGGTTCCTGCCGCTGGTGTGAGGGATAAATTAGCGTTATAAAATCATCTCATACTAGTATAGGAAGAGGTTCCTGCTGCTGCTGTGAGGGACAGATTACCGTTATAAAATCATCTCATACTAGTATAGGGAGAGGTTCCTGCTGCTGCTGTGAGGGACAGATTAGCGTTATAAAATCCTCTCATACTAGTATAGGGAGAGGTTCCTGCTGCTGGTGTGAAGGACAGATTACCATTATAAAATCATCTCATACTGGTATAAGGAGAGGTTCCTGCTGCTGGTGTGAGGGACAGATTAGTGTTATAAAATCATCTCATACTAGTATAGGGAGAGGTTAATGCTGCTGGTGTGAGGTAAAGATTATTGCTCTAAAATCATCTCATACTGGAGTAGGGAGAGGTTCCTGCTGCTGGTGTGAGGGACAGATTAGCGTTCTAAAATCATCTCATACTGGTATAGGGAGAGGTTCCTGCTGCTGGTGTGAGGGACAGATTGTTGTTATAAAATCATCTCATACTAGTATAGGGAGAGGTTCCTGGCAGTGCTGTGAGGGACAGATTAGCGTTCTAAAATCATCTCATACTGGAGTAGGGAGAGGTTCCTGGCGGGGCTGTGGGGGACAGATTAGCGTTCTAAAATCAGCTCATACTGGTGTAGGGAGAGGTTCCTGCTGCTGCTGTGAGGTAAAGATTATCGCTCTAAAAATCATCTCATACTGGAGTAGGGAGAGGTTCCTGGCGGTGCTGTGAGGGACGGATTAGTGTTCTAAAATCACCTCATACTGGAGTAGGGAGAGGT
>BLSH010225147.1:1080914-1094478 GCA_018402905.1 Glandirana rugosa
CCATTAGACAGGGAGTGTCGTCGTCGTCCTTGGAGAGGGATATGATCATACTCTACTAAAAAATTAGTATAGGGAGAGGTTCCTGCTGCTGGTGTGAGGGACAGATTAGCGTTATAAAATCCTCTCATACTAGTATAGGGAGAGGTTCCTGCTGCTGGTGTGAGGGACAGATTAGCGTTATAAAATCCTCTCATACTAGTATAGGGAGAGGTTCCTGCTGCTGGTGTGAAGGACAGATTACCATTATAAAATCATCTCATACTGGTATAAGGAGAGGTTCCTGCTGCTGGTGTGAGGGACAGATTAGTGTTATAAAATCATCTCATACTAGTATAGGGAGAGGTTAATGCTGCTGGTGTGAGGTAAAGATTATTGCTCTAAAATCATCTCATACTGGAGTAGGGAGAGGTTCCTGCTGCTGGTGTGAGGGACAGATTAGCGTTCTAAAATCATCTCATACTGGTATAGGGAGAGGTTCCTGCTGCTGGTGTGAGGGACAGATTGTTGTTATAAAATCATCTCATACTAGTATAGGGAGAGGTTCCTGGCAGTGCTGTGAGGGACAGATTAGCGTTCTAAAATCATCTCATACTGGAGTAGGGAGAGGTTCCTGGCGGGGCTGTGGGGGACAGATTAGCGTTCTAAAATCAGCTCATACTGGTGTAGGGAGAGGTTCCTGCTGCTGCTGTGAGGTAAAGATTATCGCTCTAAAATCATCTCATACTGGAGTAGGGAGAGGTTCCTGGCGGTGCTGTGAGGGACGGATTAGTGTTCTAAAATCATCTCATACTGGAGTAGGGAGAGGTTCCTGGCATTGCTGTGAGGGACATATTATCGTTCTAAAATCATCTCATACTGGTGTAGGGAGAGGTTCCTGGTGCTGCTGTGAGGGGCAGATTAGCGTTCTAAAATCATCTCATACTGGAGTAGGGAGAGGTTCCTGGCGGTGCCATGAGGGACATATTATCGTTCTAAAATCATCTCATACTGTTGTAGGGAGAGGTTCCTGGTGCTGCTGTGAGGGACAGATTACCATTATAAAATCATCCCATACTGGTATAGTGAGAGGTTCCTGCTGCTGCTGTGAGGGACAGATTATCCTTCTAAAATCATCCCATAGTGGTGTAGGGAGAGGTTCCTGGTGCTGCTGTGAGAGACAGATTATCGTTCTAAAATCATCTCATACTGGAGTAGGGAGAGGTTCCTGGCGATGCTGTGAGGGACATATTATCATTCTAAAATCATCTCATACTGGTGTAGGGAGAGGTTCCTGGTGCTGCTGTGAGGAACAGATTAGCGTTCTAAAATCATCTCATACTGGAGTAGGAAGATGTTCCTGCTGCTGCTGTGAGGGACAGATTATCGTTCTAAAATCATCTCATACTGTAGTAGGGAGAGGTTCCTGGCGGTGCTGTAAGAGACAGATTATCGTTCTAAAATCATCTCATACTGGAGTAGGGAGAGGTTCCTGGTGCTGCTGTGAGGGACAGATTACCATTATAAAATCACCCCATACTGGTATAGGGAGAGGTTCCTGCTGCTGCTGTGAGGGACAGATTGTCATTCTAGAATCATCCCATAGTGGTGTAGGGAGAGGATCCTGGTGCTGCTGTGAGGGACAGATTATCGTTCTAAAATCATCTCATACTGGAGTAGGGAGAGGTTCCTGGTGGTGCTGTGAGGGACATATTATCATTCTAAAATCATCTCTTACTGGTGTAGGGAGAGGTTCCTGGTGCTGCTGTGAAGGACAGATTATCATTCTAAAATCATCTCATACTGGAGTATGAAGATGTTCCTGCTGCTGCTGTGAGGGACAGATTATCGTTCTAAAATCATCTCATACTGGAGTAGCGAGAGGTTCCTGGCAGTGCTGTGAGGGACAGATTAGTGTTTTAAAATCATCTCATACTGTAGTAAGGAGAGGTTCCTGGCGGTGCTGTGAAGGACAGATTATCGTTCTAAAATCATCCCATAGTGGTGTAGGGAGAAGTTCCTGGTGCTGCTGTGAGGGACAGATTATCGTTCTAAAATCATCTCATACTGGAGTAGGGAGAGGTTCCTGGCGGTGCTGTGAGGGACATATTATCATTCTAAAATCATCTCATACTGGTGTAGGGAGAGGTTCCTGGTGCTGCTGTGAAGGACAGATTAGCGTTCTAAAATCATCTCATACTGGAGTATGAAGATATTCCTGCTGCTGCTGTGAGGGACAGATTATCGTTCTAAAATCATCTCATACTGGAGTAGGGAGAGGTTCCTGGCAGTGCTGTGAGGGACAGATTAGTGTTTTAAAATCATCTCATACTGTAGTAAGGAGAGGTTCCTGGCGGTGCTGTGAAGGACAGATTATCGTTCTAAAATCATCTCATACTGGAGTAGGGAGAGGTTCCTGGTGGTGCTGTGAGGGACATATTATCATTCTAAAATCATCTCTTACTGGTGTAGGGAGAGGTTCCTGGTGCTGCTGTGAGGGACAGATTAGCGTTCTAAAATCATCTCATACTGGAGTAGGGAGAGGTTCCTGGCGGTGCCATGAGGGACATATTATCATTCTAAAATCATCTCATACTGGTGTAGGGAGAGGTTCCTGGTGCTGCTGTGAGGGACAGATTACCATTATAAAATCATCCCATACTGGTATAGTGAGAGTTTCCTGCTGCTGCTGTGAGGGACAGATTATCGTTCTAAAATCATCTCATACAGAAGTAGGGAGAGGTTCCTGGCGGTGCTGTTAAGGAAAGATTATCGTTCTAAAATCATCCCATAGTGGTGTAGGGAGAGGTTCCTGGTGCTGCTGTGAGGGACAGATTAGCATTCTAAAATCATCTCATACTGGAGAAGGGAGAGGTTCCTGCTGCTGTGAGTGGTGCATTTCTTTCACAAAAATAAAAAGTGCGTCTAATTTGCTGCTTTAAAAATAAAGAATAATTTATTATTCTTTTTTTTTATTATTAATAAATAGTGCTACATAGTACATTTGCACCTTGCTGTGCATTTCTTGCACAAAATTAAAAAGTGCGTCTACATTGCTGGTTTAACAAATAATTTAAATTTGTGCTAAATAGTACATTTGCGTCCAGAATGAGGAGAGCGTCAAATAAGGGATGTGGTCGTGGTGCTGCTGGTGCTGCTGGTGTTGAGGACGTGTTTGATCTGTGCCAGCTACACACACAAGTGAAACACTTTCCTCAGGTAGCCGGCAGAACCTTCAATGTTATATGGTAGGCCCGAATGGCGCTCAACAAATGGTGAGGCCAGAACAAGTACAGGCAATAGTAGATTGGGTGGCTGACAATATCTCCAGTTCCTTCACATTGTCTCCCTCCCGGTCCCTTGATGAAAGCTCAGAGTTGGCACCTGAACCCCATGGCCATCTGTCTTTCACCTCAGCCCCTTGTAAATCAGCCAAGCAGTCTGAGCCCCAAGTAATGCAACAGTCTCTTATGCTTTTTGATGACTCTCCTGGTGTGCTTTCCGTGGGCCATCCACATGGCCCTGCCCAACCACTTCTGTTGTAGGATGAAGGCATGGAAACACCAGTGCAGCACGTCTCTGATGATGACAAAACACAGGTGCCAACTGCTGCAGCTTTCCACAGTGTGCAGACTGACAAGGAGGGCAGTGGGGAAGGGTGGGTGGAAGATGATGTGGAGGAGGATGATGAGGTCCTAGACCCCACATGGAATGAGGGTCATGCGAGTGATGTGTGCAGTTTGGAGGAAGAGGTGGTGGTCGCACAGATGCACCAGCACAGCAAAAAAGAAAGCAGGTTGCAAAAGCGGAGCGAGCGTCCCCTAGACAGTACGCCTGCTACTACCCAACGCACCCATGGACCTAGCACACCAAAGGCAGCTCAAAGGCGTTCCCCGGCGTGGCAGTTCTTCAGACAATGAGCTGACTACAAGACACGAGTTGTTTTTTACACTGTGCAATGAGAGCCTGAAGCGAGGCATACATGTTCTACACAACCTGCATGACCAGGCATCTAAATTCAAAGCACTTGCTGCAGTGGAATAAGCCAAAATCCAAGAAAGGTCTCGGCCTCTTCCTGCTTCCTCTTCTGCTGCTGCCTCGGCTTCTTCCTCCACCTCTACAGTGCCAGTGTCACCTGCCACCTAGCAAACAGACGATGTGACAGCAACGCCACCATGTCCGCAATTGTCCCCAAGCATTTCCACACCATGGTCCCATGAAAGCTTACAGCTTTCCATCTCCAAAACACTGGAGAGAAAGAGAATGTACCCCCCTACCCACCCGCGATCCCTGGCCCTGAATGCCAGCATTTCAAAATTCCTGGCCTTTGAAATGCTGTCATTCCGTCTGGTGGACACGGATAGTTTTAAAAACCTGAAGGTCGGTGTCTGACACACAGTACATGGTTTCCAGTCGCCACTACTTTTCCAGACGAGCCATCCCTTCCCTGCACAGGGACAAGATCAAGTGTGTACTGCGCAATGCCATCTGTGGCAAAGTCCACATAACCACTGATACGTGGACCAGTAAGCACGGCAGGGACGCTATATCTCGCTAACTGCACACTGGGCAAATGTAGTGGCCGGTGGGCCTGAGCCGGCTAGCCATTTGGCACATGTCCTTCCAGCACCAAGGATTGCAGGGCATTTCTCTTTGCCTCCTGTTGCCTCCTCCTCCTACTGCGCTTCCTCCTCCTCTACCACCTCCTCATCCGGTCAGCGTAACACCTTCACCACCAACTTCAGCATATCCAGGGGAAACGACAGCAGGCTGTTTTAAAACTGATATGTTTGGGGGATAAACCCCACACTGCGCAGCAGCTGTGGACGGGCATTGAACAACAGACCAAAGAGTGGTTGTTGCCACTGAGCCTCAAGCCTGGCCTGGTGGTGTGCGATAATGGGCGAAATCTCATAGAAGCTCTGGGCCTAGCCAGTTTGACACACATCCCTTTCCTGGTGCATGTGCTGAATTTAGTGGTGCAGAAATTTCTAAAAAACTACCCGAATATGTCAGAGCTGCTGCAGAAAGTGCGGGCCGTCTGTGCGCGCTTTCGGCGTTGTCACCCTGCTGCTGCTCGCCTGTCTGCGCTACAGTGGAACTTCTGCCTTCCAGCTCACCGCATCCTATGTGACGTGCCTACAAGGTGAAATGCCACCTTGCACATGCTGGAGAGACTGTGCGAGCAGCAGCAGGCAATAGTGGAGTTTCAGCTGTAGCATGCACGGGTCAGTCCCTCTGCGGAACAGCACCACTTCACCACCAACAAGTGGTGGCACCCAACGCAGTTCGTGGGCATCACTGGAGCGTGGCTGGGGGGATACGGAGGACACAGATGATACACCTCCCACAGAGGACAGCTTGTCTTTGCCTCTGGGCAGCCCGGCACACATGAGCGACCACATGCTGCAGTGCCTGTGCAACGACAGCCGATTTGCCCACATTGTAACTTGTGCTGATTACTGGGTGGCCACCCTGCTGGATCCCCGTTACAAGGACAACGTGCCGTCCTTAATTCCCTCACTGGAGCGTGATCGGAAGATGCGCAACTACAAGTGCACGCTGGTAGATGCGCTGCTGAGGGCATTCCCAAATGACACGAGGGCTCAGTGGAAGCACAAGGTGAAGGCAGAGGAGGAGGAAGAGGTCGCCAATGCAGCTGTGGCACCGCCAGCACCTCAGAAGGCAGGGTTAGCATGGCCAAATTGTGGAAAAGCTTTGTCAGCAGCACGCCACAACAAACAGCACCACCAGCTGATAGGCAACATGTTAGCAGGAGGCAGCATTTCAGCAACATGGTGGAACAGTATGTGTGCACAAGCCTACACGTACTGACTGATGGATCTGCCCCATTTAACTTCTGGATCTCCAAATTGGGCACATGGCCTGAGCTTGCCCTTTATGCCTTGTAGGTGCTGGTCTGCCCTGCAGCCAGTGTATTGTCGGAACGTGTGTTTAGCACAGCAGGGGGCGTTATCATAGACAAGCGCAGCCGCCTGTCCGCAGCCAACGTGGACAAGCTAACGTTTATTAAAATGAACCAGGCATGGATCCCACAAGACTTGTCTGTACCTTGTGCAGAATAGCCATTTAGACAGGCCTCACACAGCCATTGGTATACTTTTTTTTTTAATATGTCTCAATATTTTGGGGGCTACCCAAATTAGAAAAAAAAACAAACAAACAAAAAACAGTATTGACTACCTCCTCCTCCTCCACCGCCACTTCCACCTACACCGCCACGGTCACCGCCTCCTCAACCTCTAGGCTCCTACTCCACATCCACCCCCTCCTTTTTTTTTTATGTGATTTTAAGTTATTTCCCTATCCACATTTGTTTGCAGGGCATTTGTCCTACTCTTACCCCCATTTTGCTTCCTTTTGCAGCCCTCTAGCCCTTTACAGGACTTTTTAGAACCATTTGTGTGTCCAAAGGTTCGGGTCACCATTGACTTCAATGCAGTTTGGGGTCTGGGGTCACGTTCGGGTCAAGTTCGGGGCCGAACTCAAACTTTTTTGCGAAGTTCGGCTGACCCGAACATCCAGGTATCCACTCAACTCTAGTTTTAGTGCATTGGGTAACACAACAAGTATGTGGAAGGCAGAAGGGTGCAAGATAAGTAAGGATGACATTTTCCAATTAACTTATATAAATTGACATAACAATACATTATTGGCATACCTGTGAATCACATTTTTACCTCCAATGTATCTTATATAATATTTTACAAATATAATATAATATAGTATAATATAAATCATATGTCTAATTATTATAGGGGTTATTGTGGTAGGGGAATGTATAGTCTCCTCCCTGAGATGAATCTTCCCCTGCAATTTAGATACCTAATACACTAATACTGTTTGTTCATGAACTGTATATACATTTGTTGAATTAAGAAGATAATTAGCATTGTCTAGGAGGAGTTAATGCCAGTTTCTTAGACTTGTTTCTGCAAGAATAATTAGAACGAAAATAAACATTTTTTTTTGTTTGAGTCCACTTACTCTTTCTCAGAGCTGTTTGTGATTGGCAAGTTAAACCCTTGATAGCATTGATGCCTTGAGGGATGTGTCCATAACAAGTTTCATCCATATTCAAAATGGTTTAACAGGGTGCGGCTACAACTATTATGGCTGTGAACTAAACTGTTTTTTTTTTAACATGTTTTCCGAGTATTCCCGTTGTGAAGGTTTATTGTTTCACTAACAAAGAAACTATTCATTGTTTTAATATGTTTTGTTTTTCTTAAATTTTTATAGATAGTGCAAACTTGGTTAAAGTTGGTTACTTATTCCTTGGTTGTTTTGTGAAATAATGTTTGCTTTCCATGGTTACATCATGGCTACATTTAACAGTCGCAGTATTACCTGCATGTATATTACATATCTAAGTATTTTCATTATCAGCTTCTGAAAAATTGGTGTGCTTGTTCTTGTATGAATATCTTAATGTAATAAATAATGGAACATCAACTTGTATTGTATGTTATATTGTTATTACAGTTGAAAAACTAAATATTGGATTTATGAAACCAGACAAAGGGTCTCTTTTTGACACTTTGAAACAAGCCCTCACTGACCTCTGTAGCTGCAGGAACTCTTGAGTATCTCATCCCCAAAGTCTACAGCAGAAGCACATCAGTCCATCTAAAGCAATTCTTTACCATTCAGAACCATTCAGAACTGGCATGTTGCATCTCTATCCAGGCTATTTTACAGATTTTAGTGCTGCGATTGTTTTAAATTAAGTATTTTAAAATTAAGAAACATACTGACATTGAGGTAGGTGAGCACAGACTTTAAAATATAGTTGATTTTAAAAAGGGAGTTCCAGCATATATACATTTGCTGAAATTTTCAGCTATGAAAATTTATACTAGGAGCTCTGAAAAGAGGAGCAGTGTAGCTGAGCTTCTGAGAGAATGATGAGGAATGACTTCAGTTTGCTGAATTTTAACTGAATTCATTGCAGATTTCTATCTTTAATTTTTAAAATGTTTCAAAATAAATGCTAAGTTGGGAATCTGCTTCTTTTGTCCTAGTGTTGCAAATGAAAATATTGCAGCTGCATTCCTTATAACTTATACTTTTTTATTAAATATAGAAGCCCCAACGCTTTAGAACTAAGAACGTTTTCACATGACCACTTATGCCCTGACTTCTCTCTTTTATTTCATTTATGTAATACTACCAATGTTTACACTTCATTATTTTTTTTTCTTCACTTTATGATTACGATGCCTCTCAAGGGTGTTTATAATGTTACTTTCTCCTTTATATTATGATTTATAGTGTACATTTTTGTCAATAAAACTTTTTTCTTATTGGAAAAAAAGAAAAAAAAAGAAAAAATAATATTTTCATGGATACTGTATTCTACACAATAGAATATCTGAAATTTGACCTCAAGAGAGTGTCAGTGAATAGAAAAGTTATAAGGATTTTGGTAAATCCTGTCAACAAACTGAAGATAGGGATGACAAATGTATTTTTTTAAATATTAGAAGTAATGAAAGGTTGTGACTTGCTGCTAATTGAAATAGTAAGACATAGTCAAATGACAGGAACTGTAATTATTAGATGGCTTGTATGGCAAATTATATGTAATGCATATTTTTAACTTCAATTCGTATAAAAATATATTTCTTGTCTTGATGTGATGCTTATCCTTATATGGTTGCTATGGGTACTGCTTAATTTTTCCTGAAAATATTTATAGACAAGCCTGGGGCTACCATAGGAATGAGATGGTGTTCAGAAGATCCCACCCTTACATAATCATTCTGTAATGCGATCATGATTTAAGCATGTACAACTGTTTTTGCCTACTGTGCATATGTACATTTATTCACACATCGCTGGCACCAGTCTTACCTCACAGGAGCATTAGCCATCTGGGAAAATGTATTTTGATCTTTTTGTAAGGGAGTATGTACAGAGGTGGCAGAATGCCCAATCATATCTTGATCTAACTGTAAACAGTCTGATAGGCCACAAGGTCAATGGCTATCCCTCCTGTTTTCAATGTAAAGTCCACAAAAAAATGTTTGCTTGGCTAAAGCTGAACTGAATGCAGTAAAATATCCAGCATTCTAGGAGAGGGGTGGCAAACAGTAAGAGGCACCCGGGTTATACTGCACTGGACAGTAATGATAATCTAATACTGGTAACTGTCTTACATGGGAAATAATGAACTCTGTTTATTGTTCAATCAGCAGGCCAGAGGTGACTACACTATATTGTCAAAAGTATTGGGACACTTGCCTTTACACATACATGAACTTTAATAGCATACCAGTCTTAGTCAATAAGGTTCAAGATTAAGTTGGCCCACCCTTTGCAGATATAACAGCTTTGACTCTTCTATGAAGGCTGTCCACAAGGTTTAGGAGTGTGTCTATGGGAATGTTTGACCATTCTTCCAGAATCGCATTTGTGAGGTCAGGCACTGATGTTGGCCGTGAAGGCCTGGCTTGCAGTCTCCACACTAATTCATCCCAAAGATGTTGTATCAGGTTTTCAGGACTATGTGCAGAGCAGTCAAGTTCCTCCACCCCAAACTCGCTCACTCATGTCTTTATGGACTTTGCTTTGTGGACTACTGCGCAGTCATGTTGGAACAGGAAGGGGCCATCCCCAAACTGTTCTCACAAAGTTAGGAGCATGAAATTATCCAAAATGTTTTGGTATGCTGATGCCTTAAGAGTTCCCTTCGCTCAAACTAAGGAGCCAAGTCCAACCCCTGAAAAACAACCCCACACCATAATCCCCCCTCCGCTAAATGATTTGGACCAGCGCACAAAGCAAGGTCCATAAAGACATGGATGAACAAATTTGGGGAGGAGGAACTTGAATGGCCTGCACAAAGTCCTGAACTCAACCCAATAAAATATCTTTGGGATGAATTCGATCGGAGACTGTGAGCCAGGCCTTCTCGTCCAACATCAGTGCTTGACCTCACAAATGCGCTTCTGGAAGAATGGTCAAACATTCCCATAGACACACTCCTAAACCTTGTGTTCAGCCTTCCCAGAAGAGTTGAAGCTGTTATAGCTGCAAAGGGTGGGCCAACTTAATCTTGAACCCTGCAGACTAAGACTGGGATGCCATTAAGGTTCATGTGCGTGTAAAGGCAGGCGTCCCAATACTTTTCACAGCATAGTGTACAGTATCTAAACTCTAAAACCAAAATGTCCTTGAATGTGTTATTGCATTAGTTTTGTCAGGCTTTTTATTTTTTTACCTTTATTTTGGCCTGATGATCCTTCCAGTAAAACACGTCCAGTTCTAAGAAGACAACTCTCACTCACCCTACTGTATCTGGACAGCAAGAAAAGGATAGGACTACATGACTGAATTCCTCTGCTGTTCTCCATGACATAGATGGACTTGCCTCTGGAGTCCTCAGAGACAGCTGAGAACAATGTAATGGATAACAGTCAACACAGGCAGAGAGCACAGGTAGTTATCAGCTCACAAGATTTCAACAGATTTTTTTTGCACTAATGAAACAAATACAACGCATTTCTTTCAAATGTATATTTTTTTCCATACAATAAGGGACCAAATGAGAGAAGTTAATTGTTAGCATCCACATACTCTTCAACTGAAGTGAATAACAGAGATGTCAATGTCCCAGTTATGTTGTCTATAAGGAACATGGGTGGAACATAGCTACAAATCTTTTGTTAGTTAACACAGTTCACATATATGTATTTCAGGGAAATATTCAACTGTTTGGCTGGAGCTTTGTTTTAAAAAGTATTATTTCCAATGAATCCTAGCATTTGGTTATGAGAAACCTTTACACATCATATGAAAATAGCCTATATAAAATAACCCCATACATACAGCTGTAAGGCTTTCATACAGTTCATGTTTCTTCCCCAAATGGTAAAAGTCTTACAAGAAATGTGGGTCTGTTTTTGTTCCAGAGTAAAACTTTTATGTAAATATTTAAAGATGTGTATTTTAGGGATTTCGCTTAAAACAGTGGTGTATCTTTAGCACAAGAGCAATGGAGAACAAGTCATTAATCTTCGGAATGGCAGTGTTGAACAGTGAAGTAATTGTTGGCTGCTGCTTCTTAGTAAATCTTGATCCTGATGACAAATCTCTTTAGTAAAGCAACACTTATTCCGAATCCCTTCTAAAAAGGTCACAGTTCTTTATTTTGTTTACAGGATTCTTCTCTCAATTACTGGGGTTTCTTATTAGCATGTCTAAACAAACTACCAAAAAGTGTATCCTTTCAATAGCTTTTGTTAGACATGTAAATACATTTGTCGGTGGATTATTTTTTTATTTTAACACATAAGTTAGCTCTCTGACTCCATATAAATTTTATGTATGTTACTGTATTTTGGTAAGGAAAAGAACAAAATATTAAATCACAGCAGTTTGAAAAGTATTTTCATTTTCCATTTCTATAAGTTAAAAGGCATTTAGATACTGCATATAAACTTGCTATATAATGTTATACATAATAATATAAGACTTTTTTTATTATATTACTAAAGTGTTCTATTCATGCTATTTGTATGACAGTTTCTGATCTCCTTTCCTCAGCTAAGACAACATCTCAGTAATACACATTATTGTGGCCAGGCTTTCAAGTATATTCTTAACAAGCAGTAAAAAGACTTTAACCACTTGTCTACCAGCATTTATAAGTGACGGCTGGCTTAAAATACGCTCCTGGCTGCTAGAGCAGCTGGAACTGTTGTAAAATTTGCTAAGTGATAAGCTTTCAGATAGCCATAATTTAGGCAGTTGTAAAGCCTCACGATCATTTCCACAAGCCATCAAGGTTACCACCCCACCATCATCACCCAACTGCCCTCACCATGTATCCTGGGCACCACAGTCCCACCCAGGGACTGGCATGGTGGGTGTCAGCGGGTGGAAGAGAGAGAGGCTAGTGAATGCTATTATGTCACTTCTGTGTTCTTCTGTTACCTTCCAAAGCTTCTGTGGCCAGGGAAGAAAGTAATGGAGTGCAGATTATGCATTGAATGCCAGGAAGACATTAGGAATCTAATAGACACCTGATGTCTCAGTAAAGAGAGCCTGTCATTATAGTATACTATGGGGGTATTGATAGGAGGTTATTAAGTGCAATGAAGATAATTGTAAAAAAAATATATATTTCATTTTAAAAAGGTTTGATCATGGACCTTAAAAAGATCAAAACAATCGTGGAGTGGCCAATGCTGACCATTTTCTAAAGCCAGGCATAGACAGTGCGGTTTTCATTCCCTGAGGGACTGTGTTGATGGGGGAATCCATCCCATGAAGCTATTGTGTTTTCCCAGTTGGGGGAGGGGGAGCCATCCCAGCTGGGAGAACACACAGTGATTATTATAGCTATAGCCACTGGCAATAATCGCATGAAAAATCTGACATGCTGGTTGCACCCAAGTTGATTGAGCCATCAACTTCAGCCTGCCCATAAATGGTTCGAATCTCAGCTGGTCCCTGCTGAACTGGCTGAGATTTGAACCATCTATGGCCAGCTTAAGCTAATTGGCAAGCAAATGACATGGGGGCTGCACTGCCTTGGGAATATGTGCAAAGGAAAAAAGAGGAGCAGTGATTTTGGTAATGCTTAAAGTATAATATTAAACATACAACACTCCATTAAATAACATGTCTGAGGGAAGCTTTGATTCTGCTTGTGAAGTGGCACATCTGTGTGGTGTATTTCATCTACTATAGTGACATTTACAAAGAAGAACGTGTGTTTAAATTGCTGGCAACATAACCTTAATCTATACCAGACCCTTGTCATAGATGAAGGGCTGCGATCAGGGCCCCTGATAAGGGGGTACAGGCAGCTCTCCCATACCTGGCCCGAGCAGCAGAGGGGACTGGCAGTGAAACTGTACATAAAGGTTGCTGCGATCATTCCATCCTCCTAGCCCACCTACATATTACACTAAGCAGGCTGGGACTCCCAAGTGATGTCAGGAGGGAGAGACTAATGAGGAAACTTGAGATACCCATCGCCTGAGGAGAAGGTAGGAGAGGTGACAGTGATTTCCCTGAGCCTGTGGATGGGCTAGCACTACTGGAGGGATGCTGGGGATGACTGTGCAGTGACAGCTCAGGCCCATAAAAAAACAGTCATCAGTCAGAGCCCAGCAGAGGAGTGAGCAGAGGAAATTTTGTGAGATCATCTGAGCTATCACTGCAGTGGCATCCCCGTTATGCCTTCAGATGAGAAAAATCTGCAGACAAGAAAAGTGAGAATTGGATGATTCTTCTACAGGATTCCATATGGATCAGGCAGTCAGGTAAGGAGCACCAGTGCCCCTTCCCCCACTGACTGGCAGTGGCCCCAAACTGCCCCCACTAACCACCAGGGCCCCCATCTCTCCCCATCAATCACCAGGGCCCCCATCCCACACCGCCAAGCACCAGGGCCCCCATCTCTCCCCACTAAGCACCAGGACCCCCATCTCTCCCCACTAAGCACCCCCCAGGACCACGCACCACCCCTTTCTACCCCTAGGACCACGAATCACCCCTCTCTACCCCAGGCCCACGAATCACCCATCTCTACCCCCAGAACCACGAATCACCC
>BLSH010225147.1:1104289-1119593 GCA_018402905.1 Glandirana rugosa
GTTTTTCTAGATGGACGTTCTCTTCTCTCATTTTCGAGTGGGGAGGGTGATGAACCCGAACAAGAGTAGTGTTCTTTTTTTTTTTTTGGCCCAAGTAGTGGGAGGGGTGAGCTTTTACTCTCTTCTCTTGCAGGTAGATCTTTTTGGGATTTTTTTTTCTGACGGTGTTGCTTTAAAATAGTTCCCTAAGCAGTATGGGTGTGTGCAGGTGAATACATTCAAAGCATGACTTTATTTTTTATCTGGGTCATATAAGAGAGGTGGGAACATTGTGAGCACAGAGGTGGCACGTGTGGATGTCAGTTTGTCCACAGTTTGATTGGGCTTGTCATATGTTTAGTGCCACAAGTATTGAATATGGTAAAATCAAAGGAGACACAAAGACTGAGCACGTATATAAAAGGACTGTATTTATTTGGTTTTATTCATTTTTGTTGTGTTTTATTTGTTTGCACAAATTGATAATGGTTACATAATGCATAGAACTAAATAAATGTATATTGTATATCAGAAAGTATATGCAAGTGGTTCATAGACTAGCACAGCACTATTTAATTATTATTTATTTTTTGCTTTCATATGTGGGAACACATTGGGGTTGATTTACTAAAATGGGAGAGAGCAAAATCTGGTGCAGTTATGTATAGTAGCCAATCAGCATCTATCTTCAACTTGATTAATTAAGCTTTGTCAAAAACACCTGTAAGCTGGTTTCTATGCAGAGCTGCACCAGATTTTGCACTCTCCAGTTTTAGTACCCCATAGGGTGTTAGCAGTAGCCGTTCACAGTGTTGTTTTCAGTAACAGAAAGGTAGCGTTGAAGTTCATTTTAGTTATTATAGTTTAAAGTGCTAGCAATGTCTAAAATACCAGTCCTCTATAGCACAATATGGAAATACGGAGCAATTTATTTTGTAGTTTGCTATTGCAAAAGAAATTGAGATACCAGTAAAACCGTTTTAAGTCAAAAGCCCTTTTTTTACTCTCTCTTTTTTTAAAGTGTTGGCTGGTTTGAATATGTGCTATTCCCTTTTTCACCAAAGCCACCATTTTGGATAGATTTTACCACATTTCTATTTGTAACTGAACAATTGTAACATTCTTGACCACTTCAGCCCCAGAAGGTTTTATGCCCTTCCTGACCAGGCCATTTTTTGCTACTGTGTCCAACCACAGTGAGAGCGTGGCTCCAGCGGCGTGTGTGTGCACCCCAGAGTCGATGGAAGAGATCATATACAGGTATGTGATTTTGTGCTTAAGGGCCACCCTGGCCCAGTGTAAGTACGTGGGGCAGTCCTTAAGTGGTTAAGGCAGAGCAGAGTCCTTTTTTAATTAAAACACTTTAAAAATGCAAAATAAAAAAGTGCATGCATGAACAGTTAGAAATCTGTTAGCTTTTGTTTTATTCATATTGTATATAATCCATATGCCGTCTTGTAGATTCTCCATCCAAGGTATTCTATATAATGTCTCATCATTAATCAGCGTTAATAAAGTCAACATTGCTGTCTGAGGAAATTAATATAAATATTGTCTCACAAGAAGTTCTCTGTAGAAACGACTTTCTTTGCTAGTAACTTGGGGTGAAATAGGGTGATTATATCACTGCCCACATGTTTCTTATCTTCTGCTCTTTCATCTGTCACTTACCTGGTTTACTGAATGCAGCTGTGTATCAAAAGAGAAGAGAAAACACAGGGCAGCACTGAGAGAAGCCACATTGTTGGTGTGCAGTGATGTGCTCTACCCCTTATGCACACGTAGGAGCATAATGACATACTGCACTTAGAGGAAGGTGTGGAAATCTTAGGATCTCAGAGCCGTGCAGCCAGCAGAGCTCAAACCAGGAGGTCATAGAGGATCACAGGTCCTTCTGCTAACCCTTCATAGCAGCTTGGAAACCTATTAAGAAAGCTACAAGACATGTTTGTGTCAGTGAGCATGCACATATGCATTATTTTTCAATTTCGGTATTCAATGGAAAAAACTTTAGTTTTGCCTTAACAATACATTTTGTTTAGATCAAATAAGTAATGGTCAAAATAGTAGGTGATTTACATTCCCAAAAAATGAGGGATCAGTCCTATTATTTACACTGTCTAGTCATGGCTTATTATCTACTTCAATGTAGGGCAGTTATTGACAAAGACTATCTTCACTGTGCTACTGAGAATCATGCAAAAGTAAAATGTTGTGTAATAATAGTTCTTAAAAAAATAATAATAACAGTTTTTAGACTTTCTCATAAAAAGATTACCATATTTTCTGTACTTTCTGTGTTTAATCACACCACTTAGCTAGAATAACAGCCATTATCAGTTCTTTGACTGGTATCATTTACTACAAGCTCTGTACTATGAAGAGAAATGCAACAAATTGTTCACCGCCCTACTTAAAGGATATATAGGTTACTTACAGCAAATCCATGGCATAAACATGTATGGTTTGAAGCTTTCTTTTATCACTTGTCAGTCATTGTCACAGTTTTTTTTTTTACTGAAATAGTTTAAGTAGATAAATGATCAGCCTAGATTTCCCAGCCTACAGTGTAAGATGTAAAACCATAAAGAAAGAAATTAATATGTATGGAGGTTGAAGGGGCCAGAAGGTGCAAGTCCAACATATTCACCTTTTTCAGTTTTTAGATGCGTTGAGTTAGGGACAGGTGAATTGTATGTGGTTTAGATATGTTGTAAAATGTTACCCATATTTAATGTGTCATTATTTTCACAATTTATAATATATTTTAGATACAGTTTTGAAGATTATCCTTCTAGTAGCTATCACTATGTCACACGATAAGGTTGGCATATTTTATGAATGGCTTCTGAAAGGAAAATCAGTTGCAAGTTAAGAAGCTTAATACACATAATATTTTACTGAAAACATATACAGTAACATAGACACAGCTATGTGTATGCTCCCTCCTCTACATACATATTATGGAAATGAGGAAAATGTAGACACTGAATTCACTCCCTAAAGCTTAGACAATTAAAAAAATGTTTTCTGCTGGTGGAAGAAGTCAGACATAGATTGAACATAAAAGTATAGTTTTGCTATTAAACCCAGGCAAAAATTAAAACCCACCAGTCTATGATAAACGCTGTGTCATACCTGAGACTGCTTTATTTTATTGTAAAAAGCTAGGTTTCCCAAAAGCTGAGAAAACGGACCCTCAAGGTTTTATGGGTGTGTGCAAGAGATTGATAAAATATCTGTGGTCAAAAGGGGGGTCAGTATGTGTGTGGGAGTCAACATATTTTTGATGAATGATCGAAGGTCAATCTCTGTAGAGCTTCATGCTAGTCCCTAGTTCTGAAGGTGAGGTTGAGAGTGCTAAGACAATGTTACCCATGTTTGAACAGTCAGCCACCATCGAGAGCACCTTCTACCAGCATGTTGAATGCCATGAGGTAGAGAAGAAATATGAGAAAGAGGGTTGGGGTGCTAATGGTAAGGAGGGTTAAGGTGCTGGCAGTACCATGTTGGGGTGATGTGTTATGTTATGAATTGGGGGGATTCTCACATACAATTGGGATCATGGACCCTCCTGCAGCCTGTGTGCTGTATGACAGTGTGCTTGGCAGTGTGCCAGTCCCTAGTTCTGAAGTTGAGGTTGAGAGTGCTGAGACAATGTTACCCATGTTTGAACAGTCAGCAACCAGTGAGAGTTCCCTCTACCAGCATGTCGAATGCCATGAGGCAGAGAAGAAATATGAGAATGAGGATTGAGGTACTAGTGGTAAGGGGGAGGGATAAGGTTCTGGCAGTACCCTGTTAGGGTGATGGGTTGTGTTAAGAATTGGGGGGACTTTCACATATGGTTGGGATCATGGAGCCTGCGCACTGAATAGCAGTGCGCTCAGTGAATGCACCCGTGCAGGCTACAGCTAACATGGCACAGGAAGCACAGAGACAAAAATCTTGAAAAGCACGGAATTCAGGACTCACAGGAATGGCAGGAGTATAGTGCAGCACTGGGGTGCTGGATTTTAGTGGTAGGCATGACATGAAATACTAGTAAAAAAATACTTACAGCATGCAGAAAACTGAGATTACAGGAATACAGAGGTAACGATTCTTATGAGATACATGGAAGTGCACAGGGGTCCCGGAGAACACAGGAGCACAGGAATACAGATGAGGTACACGAGAAGTCTAGGACAATGAGAATACCTATTGAAACTGTCCATGGAGAACCCAACAAACAGCAAAGGTGAGAGCCCTTGGAAGAGCTGAGGCACAAAGTCTAAGGGACCAGCAGGGTTTTTTTTGTAGAGGTCATTAAGTTGGACAAGGGTTGCACTGCAAATGATTTCTAGGTTGCAGTTCTCTTACTCACCAGAATAGGCCGCTACTAGGAACTAAGGGCTGATAACCAAATAAGAAAAACTTGCAGCACTGAGGTGTAGGGATCACAGGGCAGTAGAATGTACAACCCAAGCTGGCAGGTGTGCATAGGAGCACACAGACTCTGAGAATAGACAGAGACAGGTTGAAGTGAATAGCAATGCATGACAATCATGAATCTCTAAAAACAGGTAAAGGTGAATGGAATGACTGAAAAAGGAAACAGACAAGAAATACACTGCAGAACACTGAAGCAAACTGTGGAAAAAGATGCTGCTAACTAAAACCTGAAATCCACAGTAGATTACTAGCGGAGGTGCAGGAAATTTGAAAGCTGGTAAAAGGTACACAAGGAAAACAGGGGCACGGGGACGCTAGAATACTTAAAAGACACAACAGGCACAAGGATAAAGGCTACATGCAGGAACACACTAAGAGTTGCTGGAGACAGGCTGGAAGACACTGGTAACACTAGGGGTATACATAGATAACACTGGAAGGCACTGGTAGATGCTTGCAAACAGACACTAGGGACCATGACTACAGGATCACTAGGAATTTTGTGGTCACTAGGAGTTTCTCAGAAAGTAGAACACTAGATGTATAGTAGTTACTTGGAATATTCTCATTGACCAGGAAGCACTGTATGTACACTGAACATCTACTCCACTAGGAATCATGAGGTACTTTAGAAAACAAGGGGACCTGGTTCTAGGACCACTAGCTGTTGCTCATGGAATGCCTAAGGGAATGAGCCACACTTAAAAAGAAAGGGAGGTGGCCTGGCTGGGCTGGGTATGTGGCTAATTGAATCAACAACAGGTGGTCAGCCACCATTTAACACAATTCTTGTAGAATACCAGGTAACAACAGAACCTTGCAAGCTAAAACTATGAAACTACACTTAACCAGCGTACTTGCTGGTCTATCGGAATAGATTAGACAGAGTTGCAGCAAAGCTGCAGATCTGTGACAGCCTGGGGTTGAGGAGAAGTGTTGGGGTACTGGTTGTGATAAGGGGGAACTACAGGTTAGGGATGCTGGCACTGAGGAGGTAAAAGTACAAATTTTGCCCAAAATCATATGACCATAGGCTATATGTAATACCCTTTCATTAAGTAAAAGGTCAGTCAGGCCTAAAGTAAAAGACAGAGGTTCTGCACATGGAGGTGGTAGGTTTTATGTTATTATGCCCTGGTCAAGCAAACACAGGCAGGGACAGCAATACAAACTGGATATTACTTAACAAAAAGGAAGGCTGGGCCTATAAACCACCTTGTCCCTATGCAAAAACACTGTCTTCACAGAGGTGATGGCCACAAGGATTCCCACCTTGTAGGTGGAGATAGAGGAATCTCTCCAACGGTTGCTTTGTGATCCTGTGGAACAGGGGTTGGAAAAAGACCATTTCTGAAGCACAGAGAAAAACAGATTAGGTCTTCTCAATCAAGGAGTGAGAGGCCAATTGTCTCTGGAACAACATAGAAAGAGCAGAAACCTGACCTTTATAATGCAGAGAGCCAAACATTGGTCCAGACTGCCTACTTTCCCTTCATCACTATTTATCACTTTTTTATGGTTTTACTTTCTTTTTTTCAAGCCAGTTACCCTCTTTGGATACATCTGGACATTCAAAGAGGGAATCTGCCAACTCAGGGCTTTACTGTAAATGCGATCTGCGTGGCTGTGGAGCCACTGATCAATGTTACATGAATCACAGCTGCTGTTTCCTCCCTGCTGGCTTTCCCCCTCATAGGTTCCTGGGCTCTCCCGCTCCTTCCGGGAACCTGGAAATACAACAAACTTTGTGAACAGAGCAAGAAGGAGGAGCTTGAGGAACATCCATTACCATATTTCCTCTGTTGAAGTGTGAACTGGACGTGCTCAGCGCTGAGCACTTGAGGTTCAGAGCTGTCAGAATCCCGGCTACATAACTGGGTACACAGAGGATTGAACACAATCTGTAATGAATCTGCAGTAAACTTTCATGCACTGTCTGTCTGCTTACCTCTCTGCTTGTGTTCAGCTTAGAGACCATGCACTTTCCACTTGTGTGCTTAAGTAATCTTCCCTCAGCATGGCTCCACCCCAGCCTCTAAGAGGAAACACTATTTAACCCTGTCTACTGCAAGCCAGCCTTGCCAATCAACATTAGTGTGTTAGGCTTCCTGTGGGGTTCTTGCCGTGTGCTCTACATCTGATTCTGTATACCGATCTTGGCTTGATCTACTGACTATCCCTGTCCACTTGATACCACTACCTTTGCCGTGTTCTCCTGTCTATCCCATCTGCATGTTACCCCGACCCTTGGATTGTCCTCCTGACTATCCCTTGTTATCCTGGACTGCTGCTTCCTCTCTATCCACCAGTAGCCAGCCGTGAGCATGAGCTGGGAGACCTTGGGGCCGCGAACTGAAGTCAGCTGCAGCACAGTCCATCCTCACAATCAAAATCTCTTGTGAAAACCTGCTAGCTTTTAGACTCTGGAGAATATTATGCTCTATCTCCCTGTGTTATCCATGTCAGTGCTCCAGGGGATATGCTTTCCTGAACCACCCAGAGCTCCATCTGCAGCAGTCAGTCGAAGGGTCCACAAACTTAGCGGTGCTCTCCTAACCTCAATTGTGTGCATCTGTCACCTGGCCTCAGGTGAAACAAACACATTCCAGTGCTGGATCAGCGGGAGTGGAGTGCATGAGAGATATTAGAGGTCTAACAGACACCTGATGTCTCAATAAAGAGGACTTGCCACCTGTCCAATGCTATCAAATAGGTGGTTTATTGAGTTAAAAAAAAATAATAAAATGAATGAAATGTAAAGGCCTTTAAAGCGTTACCTATTGGTAATTTGATAACCTTAAGTTTTACTGTTTCTTTATCCTGAAAATCTTAATAGACTTAACAAAAAAAAGAGTCAACTATCATTACTTTGTATTCTACAGAGCCTTTGTTTTTAGAAAATATAAAATATTCCTACACTGCAGCGAAGTGGATTTGAGACTAATAAGCTGAATAATTACTTAGGTTAAGGATGTTTTGGGTGTGCAGTGTTTTTACATTTTTTCAAAGAATGCAGTGAGGTTCTGCAACAAAAAAAGCTCTTTATGGGGCTGTTAGCAACAATTACCTGTTGTACTCTGATTACCTAAGCTTAAACTTATAACTTAAATAAAATTGATAAGCAGCAGAACAATTTTAACGAGGGAGAATTGTGGTTGCTAGGGGACCTTGCCCCTGCGCTGCCATCAGTGGGGCAATTTTAATAAACAAGGCTAGGCTCATTTTATTAGAGACAAGGAGCACAGGCTGAGCTTTTCAAAGAATAACAATACCTTAAGGATAAAGCAGTCTAAAATTTGACAGCAGCATTGCAGTTTTAATCAGGGATAATAGATCTAATAGTGTATGCTTAAACTTTATTTTATCTTTTGGAATATTGAGTTGGGGTGAAGGTGAGTGATATGATGTGAGGTGGTTAAGGTGCTCATTATTCTTACACTTTTATTTTTCTTTTAAACCATACAAAAAAAAAGTGAACAGACCCCAATTAATAGAAAAAGTAGCTAAGGATCTAAGATCTAAGAGCTAGCTATCAATCATTTGTTGGTGGACATATATTATTCCTTAAAAAAGATTTTTGGGTGTACAGATTTGTGCCCCAACAACGCACTTTAACAGCTGTTATAATGGTCTTTGTTGGGGCACTTTGTATTATGGGGTAACAACTTTATGCTTCTGTCTGCCACAATCTCCTGCCTATAAATCACCCCATCACATACTATCAAAAAGAAAAAAAGTAGCTTCTGTGCCAATTGCACATTCCTCAGGAGTTATGCACTGTTAGGAAATGTATACCCCGCCTAAGCACATGCAGCCAGTTATCAGTGTATTCATGTGGACAGGGACAGACTGTGAAAAAATGGGAAATAGTCCCTCTGGAAAAACACATGTAACCTGTTATGACTGTAGTTTATGGGGATGTAAGAGGATGTAAAGGAGCTACAGTATACACTGGATTTTTCCTAGATTGTAAATTCTAACGAGTAGGGCCCTCTGATTCCTCCTGTAATAAATTGTATTGTAACTGTACTGTCTACCCTCATGTTGTAAAGCGCTGCACAAACTGTTGGTGCTATATAAATCCTGTATAATAATAATACACCTCAGCAGCATTAAAATGTAAAAATCCCTCCCTCGTTCCCCAAGATGCACATGATTTTACTATCTAAGGGACATTCAGTTTGGTTTTATACTGTATCCATTTTCAGAAAACAGTGTCTACAAGCCCTACACTATTCACACCTTATGCTATCCCTTTCACAGTTAAGCACATTGTCAATATGGGTGCTGGAAAGCCAACCTTTTTTTATCAAGGGGGCTGGGTTATCTAAATGTCCCTTTATTGCCCCTTCTAAGTAAACTTTAAATGCCATGAAGTGGTTAGTGAGATGCTATGGCCTTAAAATCAAGCATTAGTTTATTGTGTGCACTAACCCCAAATGGCGCTTGTTTTTCTCGACCTCTGCTTAACCAGAACCCAAATCTTTTTCAAGCTAAGGTATTTCAGCCATTTTATTATATCTATCACAGACTGATTGACCAGCATAATTTCATATATTTTTATGTGTAGGTCCAATTTAAGGTAATATTTCACTATGCGAAGGTATGAAATACTAATCACTCTTATGAGAAAGATATTATGATTATTTTACCCTAGCCAATTATACAATCCATGGGTCACTATATATCAGGAATTCTTACATAAATATGTATAGGGATGAGTGAATGTGTCTGAAGTCCATGGTGGAGGAGGAATCTTGAACTTCAGTTCTGGCCATTTTTTAAGACATAGACAAGGGATTTTCAAACAAAGGGAGCATTGAACTGGGAACTGCCATGGGGACATGTGCCAATGCAAACAAATTATTAATAAAATACTGAACAGCATGTGTATGTTTCTTCAAGAGTGACATGGGAAAACATCAATCCTTCAAATTACATAAATAATTAAAACAGAAAAATCAGCGCTAAGACCATAAAACAGTAGTAAAAAGAAGCAGCTGGCATAAATTGCTTTGACCAACAAATAATTAAAAGAATAGTCCATATGCAGCGCTACAAATGCCTTTAGATGTGGTCGATATCAAGAGAAGGACTATTAGTCTCGAACAACCACCCTAAAAGTCCCAAACAATGAGCAAATACTGGATCTACAGCCCATAGGTTGGTGAAATATAGGGGTCACATGAGCAACTAAAGTGCAAGAAGGAAGCAGCAAAAAACCCCACTAGGGTTTAGCAAGTCTCCTTACCAGATACTAGTGTCAAAAGGGCATGTATAAATGAAAGCTCTTCCAGCTTAGCTCGGCCTCTTCAGGAACACTCCAACTTCACCACCAGTGAACAGCAATAGTGGAACCTCTCCAGCGTATAATATCATGGGGAGGGAATACAAACTCATAGTGAAATCCGTGACTGATCACACACACACACACACAGCCACAGATTGCAGAAGGAAGTCCCAGCACCTACTAACAGTGAGTTATGGAAAAGACACACAACACCTCAGTGTCTAGCAAGTCCACTTAGCACAGATGTATATACATGAGCGAGTGTGGTTCCTTTAATCACATACAAGGTTTCCTCTCCCAGCAGTCAAAAGGCAATGGTATGGATCACATATAGAGCCAGATGGAACGTCTCCGACATTAGATGTCACAGTATACCCAGGAGAATGAATACAAACATCCCATAGTGAAGCCCGCATATGCAAAAATAAGGATTTATTTTTAAGGTTCTACTTACAAGAAGGTAAAACAGTACAGCATGTATGAAAACAAATTCTGCGGTTCTCGAGCGTGCATCTGTGCGTCCCAGATGCATGCTCGAGAATCACGGAATTTGTTTTTATACATGAATTTTACTTAGTCGACAGCCTCTGGGCCTTTAGTATATAAACCACAGTAAAACATGGCACTGTTTTAATGTGCAAGAGGATGAGTAAATGTATCATGAATGTATTGCAAATGTATCACAACCTTGCAGACTTCTCACAATGCATCAGAACACACTTACAATTATAAATGATAAGCAGATAAAACTTAAAGATATGAAAGTGAATATAATAATTAGGTACTTATCATGGTATCTATTTTTCTTATCCAGTTTAATGTGTTCTATTTTAGGGCCCATGTGTGCATTGTAAGAGAACATATTTTGTGGGGACACCTTCATTTCTAAATTAAAGAATAAAAGTATTACAATGTTAAGTGTAAAATGACGTCTGTTTTTCTGGTTTATATTTAAATAATTACAGTATTGGTAAGTGAGACAGAAATTGGAGCTGTACCAGTATGAATTAGTAAAAGAAAAAAATCACCTGCATGTACTAGACTTGATTAATCCCATGTGCTTCTGCCTGAACTACTTTGCCTGTTTAGAATTTTGTTGTTCTTTGTTTCTAGGACAACGCACTTGTGTGTAATTCCAGATCACATATTTTTGGTTTGGAATGCACTCAGACATACTGTAGTTGATCTTTGGTAAAAATCTATGTATGCCAAAGAGAAATACCACAACTTCTGAAGCATAACATGCTTATCAAGTGTAAGAATATGTACCTTTCTCAAATACATTTTTGATTATGGTTTTTCTGTGTTTTTCCTCCGTGAAATGTTTTCCTTGAAATTCAGTAGCTCAGAGGCAAATTCAGAGTCTGCATCAACATGTATCTTAAAGAATAAGGGGCGGGAATACATAAGACCCTATCCAATCCAGTTTTGTGGTTATTAAAAATACCTAAAATGGGGGGACTCATCCCTTTCATGTATCCCAGTGACCACTGCCACTGAGACAGAAAGTGAAGGAAAACCCAGAATTTTAAAATTGTCAGAACAAGTTGTTAGAACAAAAGGTGAGCAGAAATCATCAACAAAAGTTCCAGTGACAACTGGTAAATTGGGTTGAGCTCAGGTGTGTTTGGATCCTTGTCTGAACCCACCTGAGCTATCTGACCAGCAGGCAGTCGCTGTAAAAAGCCAATCATAAGCTGTTGAGGCATTCCCTGCCCCACAACCGCTCATATACAAGGGGCATGTATACATGTGGCTGCTGGGAGGGGAATGTCTTGGACATTATAAATGACTTTGTGCAGTCACAGTTTCCTGGTGGGGTAGCTCAGTTGGGTTCGGACTAAAATCCAAACACACCTGAGCTCATCCATATTGTCTAAGAAGGAAATTCTATTAACTTTGGTGAAAATTCCTGTTAAAGCTAAAGGCGGTGCTATGTGCACCAGAAGTTCAAAAACATCTACATGAAGCAAATCAGTATATTCTGGGTGGATTCTTTGTTCCTGCACATTGATTTGTTTATCTATATTTAGCACTTATTTATGTAAAAACCAAATGAAGAAAATGGATATTCTTTGATGAATGTGTAGTGCCCTCTACTTAGGTATGAGTTAGAGTCAGATTTTTGGTTAGGTGAGGTAAAATTTAGCCAGGCCTGAGGATGTGCAGGCCTGGTTGTTTTGGATTCGGGCTACGAGTGGCTCAGGGTAGGACTGGGTGATTCATAGATGAGGTCATTAGGACCTCCCACTTCTTTTCAGAAGTTGGTAGAATTTTCTGGAAAGAGATCTGGGAGGGGAGGTGTAGCCATCTGGCGTATTCTGGGGAGCCCTGACAATCCCCACTCTGGATTGGCAGGGGGCAGGCCTCCTCAAATATCCAGGGTCAGCCCAATCTGGGAGGAGTTTTGGAGGAAGCAGACAGAGATGGTATAGTGTGGAGGCTGTCAAGGCCCTGGGGAAGCCCCCAGTCTAGGGGGGGGGGGGTGACCTGGAACTGGGAGAGCTCTGGTGCATCCAGAAGGATGGATATCCTGGTATAGAGGCACAGTGAGAGAGCGGAGAGGGCAGCAGGAAGGTACACTATCGAAGAGATCTCTGAGAGGAACTACAAGTCACAAGTGTTGGTGAGTGACAGACCCTGGAAGCTGGAGGAGAGGCATGCCAGAGCAGATTGGGGTGAGAGACAGTCTGGGAAGGATACAGAGGCCAGCAGTGGACCGGAGTGTCACAGTGGCAGTGGAGAAGGCCGTTGGAGCCAGGAGGACTGGCAGGGCCTTGAAGAGGATGGGCTGGGAGCAGTAGTCCATCAGGCCGGCTAGCACAGTAGTATTTTTTCTACACTTTGGGGACCAACTATCCCTACCTGTAATGGGTGGTCTGGAGGCCTTGCTTCAACTACAGCAGGCCTCATCATGTGCCAGTTAGGCCCAACTTGGAGGAATGGAGGCCTGGTAAATATCCTTCCAGGTTTCAACAGTGAGAAGCAAGTAATGTGCAGGAGAGAGGAACAGGAGTCAGAGAGACAAGAGTGTATATACTGGAGGTGTATATAGAAGGTCCCGTGTATATGGAATTTACTCAATGAGAATCCCACAACTTTCCAATCCCTATCCAAGTTAATCCCCTAATACAAAAAAAAACAAACTTTCTGGCCTGCTGAGTGACTATGGATGTGATTGAGGGCAGTGTGATCAGTTGAACCACAACACTCAGCCACCCCTGAGGAGGCCATTGGCTACAAATGCAAAGATTTCTCTTCACCCTCTCAGTTTGTTTCCATTGCCCACATAGATAGGTTCATGCAGTTGTGTGTTGCTGTTGGGTACATACTGTATCATGCAACTGGTGCAAATGCTTTACATAATATTTCCTGGGGATAGATATAAGGCATTAGAGGCCCAAGGGAAGAAAGGAGCATAAAACATTCAATAAAAAATATTTAATACCTGAAATGAAACAGAACAAATACAATAATTTCATATTTGAGTATAACATTTCCTGCAAATATATTACATTCATAGTCCCCTCAAGGCTATATATTTAATAAGCTGCTTGCTGAAATTTGTTGCATGGCAAATAATTGCTTATTAATTGAAGCCCTGGTCTTTATCTCCAATGAGCATTGAACTGCACACAATTTAATCATCACTGTGAAGTTAATCTTTTATATCATGTTAATTTTTCCAATAAAATTATAAATGCACACAGAGTAGAGCTTGCTGTAATATATTGTGGAGATTTTATCCAACTGTGGAATTAAAACACACTCTTCTATGTCCTTAGAGCACAGAAGACAATATACATATTTTAGGATATTTACAGTCCTTCAATATAAGCACAAATGGTTAATCATATATTTAACATAATTGCTATAAAATACAGTAAGAGGAAATAGAAACAATAGAAACTGAAATAGTCAGCTGCGATACTTAATAATAATAACAACGAAACTGTGAAGTAGCACAAATGGTAGAGTTGTTGGTAGTTGTAGCAAATAAGATCTATGAATTTCATGGCAGGTAAAAAATGTGTCTATGCCTAACCATCCCTTAAAGGCTAAATTCACCTTTTTGAAAAAAAGTAATACATGCATATCTTTTTGCATTTTTTCACAAGTGCCCGCAGAGCACTGAACCCGCAATCAATAAATTACATGTGCAATGTCAGGCTCCTGCAAACAGTTTGAAAGCTGCAGGAAGTGTCAATGTACTTCAAGGGTGCTCATCAGTGCCCTCACAGTTCATTGAGAACTACAAGCCGTTAGTCATGCCAATTTTGAAACATAAAAGTGAGTTCGGTAGAGGAACCCCCACCCATTGTCATGGAAGGGGGGGATGGGGGAGCTGGAGCATGTTTCATGTTAAACTCTAAATATGGGTGTAAAATCTAACATGCTTCAACAGGTGAACTTAGCCAGTATGCATTTCTTACACTTACTCCTGCATGATATGCAGATTTCTGCCTTTTTGTAATAACAATCTAAGCTTTTATGCCTTATAACTGCCTAAAAAAATGGTTACAATCATCCTTGCTTTATTTTAATCCTGCTGTGCACTGGCTGGTGGAAGAAATCAGGTGGAACCAGAACATCACTAAAATAATTTCCAGAGTTACAGCGACTGACATTTTGCCACCATCATATCTATCTAAGATAATTCAAAAATATTTGTAAACAGTGGATAGTAAACCAGATGATGTGTGTTACGTGTGTTTACAGTTCACATCACACTGCAAAACATTATGTACTGATCTATGCTTCTCTTTCATGCTCCCTTCTGCTCTTTTGTATAAGGGGATAATGTAATGGCTGTACGCACTGAGCCCAGGAAAAGCTGTATGTGACTTCCATTTTATCAGGTTTTAGCCACATTTGTCATAATAGCCAGTGATCTTACCCCCTCCACCCTCCTTCAATTCATGGAATCCATAGGCTTAACTTTAACACACTTCAAAAGAGCATACTATCTCAACTTTGGGACAGCAGACATCAGCACACAGGCCTTTTCAGCTCTGTAAACAGCTAATTGAGTTCTAGCAGGATGTTTGTTAGTTTCTGCTGACCAGACCAATCACAAAACTATGATCACTTCTGGTTCTGGCGCTGTGGGATGTAGCTGTGCTTCATTACAGCTCTCGCAGAGAGACCTCATAACTAGAGTTGAGCGAACACCTGGAAGTTCGGGTTCTGCTGGTCCGTCCGAACTTCGGGACAAAGTCCGGGTCCGGGTCCGGACGGAACCCGAACGATCGCACGGACAACGAACCCCATTGAAATCAATGGGGACCCGAACTTTTAGGCACAAAAATGGCTGTAGGAAAGTCCTGGAAAGCCCCAGAGGGCTGCAAAAGGAAGTAAAATGGGGGTAAGGGTAGGGCAAGTGCCCTACAAAAAAATGGGGACAGGGAAATAACTGTAAATATTTTTAAAAAAATAAAAACATAAAAAAAGCAAAAATGGAGGTGAATGTGGATCATCTTCAAACTGTGTCTGAAAAGTATTAATTAACGGTAGAAGCCATATAACTGTTCTAAAATCATCTTCAAACTAGGGCAAGTGCCCTACAAATAAATGGGGATAGGGAAAATAAATTAAAATCAA
>BLSH010225147.1:1138032-1160302 GCA_018402905.1 Glandirana rugosa
GTCGTCCTTGGACTGGGGTATCCTCATCCGCTACTAAAATCTTGTTATTAGACAGGGAATGTCGTTGTCGTCCTTGGACTGGGATATCCTCTTCCGTTACTAAAATCTTGTTATTAGACAGGGAATGTCGTTGTCGTCCTTGGACTGGGATATCTTGATCTTCTACTAAAATCTTGTTATTAGACAGGGAGATTCGTCATCTGAGATGGATCAGACAGATTGCAGATCTAATAACATCTCATCCTGCATTACAGAATGATCTGACTGGACTAGGTAGAGTCTACTGCTTAGAGGGACAGATTATTGTTCTAAAATCATCTTCTAGTTCTATAGGGTCAGGTTCCTGCTGTTGCTGTAAGGGACAGATTATTGTTCTAAAATCATTGCCTTCTCCTATAGGGTCAGGTTCCTGCTGTTGCTGTAAGGGACAGATTATTGTTCTAAAATCATCGCCTACTCCTATGGGGTCAGGTTCCTGCTGTCTCTGTAAGGGACATATTATTGTTCTAAAATCATTGCCTACTCCTATAGGGTGAGGTTCCTGCTGTTGCTGTAAGGGACAGATTATTGTTCTAAAATCATTTTACTTCCTTTTGCAGCCCTCTAGCACATTCCAGGACTTTTTTACAGTAATTTTTGGGCCGAAAAGTTTGGGTCCCCATTGACTTCAATGGGGTTCGGGGTCAAGTTCGGTACCGAACCCGAACTATTTCGCGAAGTTTGGCCGAACCCGAACATCCAAGTGTTCGCTCAACTCTACTTCACACTAATGCAAACAGCTCCTCTAGTGTGGACAGCTTCACACTAATGTACAGAGCTCCTATGGCCTCAGTCCTTAGGTAATTTACTGTCTCTTGCAGACACACAGGCTTTGGCTGCCACATGCAGTCTCGCTGATTCCTGGAGACATCCTGTCTCCCTTGGGTGGAGCAATCTTCAACTGGGAGCCTTGATTATAAGGGCTGTGTACACCTGAGCACACACCCTGCTGGTCCTCCTCAAAATCCGGACACAGGGTTAGAGATTCCATCCCATCCAAGACACTATGGAATCTCCAAACTACAAAGCCCCTTCCAGGTATACCAAAACCTGGAGAAAGCTGCAAAAGCAGTTTTCTCCACTTCACATCTATGCTCTGTAGTCCTGCATGGAGCCAATGTGTGCACTCTGTGTCCTACTGTCACACTACGTAAAGTGTTTAAAGTATTGATATTTCTCTTAAATTAATGTATATCTGTATCAAATTGCATTTTCTTTTTTGCACACTGTATATCTGGAACTGCATACATACAGGGGCTAATTCACTATATCGCGAATATGCGATCGCACGATGCCATAAAAATAGCGCCCATTCAACGCAATTAGCATATCAACTGGGCGATCATGCGAATGCAAAATCACGTTTTTTGCTACGAATATGCCTTCTTAATCAGCATATGTGGGAATAGCTGATGTCAATTGGGCTTAAACCTGCAGAATCTATTGAAGGCTTGTATGAACATGATTTGCTTGAAAAAGGGTATGGGAACTACCGCAGCAAAATGGAAACCATTGGCAAATATGAACACCGGTAGGATCTGAACCTGTAGCTGTAAGCTTTGAAGGTATCAGAAGGAACTACACTTTAGACTTGAGCACAACCAGCCAAAGAAAATACATTTACTAATCTTGGATTCTGTTAATTCTCTACAAACTAACTGCCCGCACGTTAACTAGTGTGTGATTATTCCAATTCCACACTATAATATTATTGAATTTGTATATACCATTGCATGCATTGCAAAAGTTCATATTATGGAAGCAATCAAACTGATGGGCATTGGCGAATATGCCTTCACATATTTTCAGAACATAATGACAAGTACGATGCAAGGTGTAGTGATGACACCGGTAGGATCTGAACCTGTAGTTGTAAGCTTTAAAGGTATTAGAAGGAACCACTACACTATAGACTTGAGCACAACCAACCATAGAAAATACATTTACTATTCTTGGATTCTGTTAATTCTCTACAAACTAACTGCCGGCACGTTAACTAGTGTGTGATTATTCCAATTCCACATCATAATATTATTGAATATGTACATACCATCGCATGCATTTGAAGAATTCATAGTATGGAAGCAATCAAACTGATGTGCATTGGCTAATTGGCGAATATGCGTTTGCATGTTTTCAGCATCTAATGCTGAGTACAATGCAAGCTTTCAGAAGGTCATACCATCCATACCATTGAACTACTCTGTGAGTTAGATAGCCTTGTTTAAATGTATCATGTAAGCTTGCTGATACCATACAAATCACTGTACCATCCAAACTTTGAACAGTCAGAATTGTTTGACATTTATGGGATTACTACTGATCTGTGATTAGCTGAAGCTATTCACATGGTACAGGTTGTTGAGATAAGCCCAAGTATCATGTGATAGCTGGGGCTCAATCCCAGCTCACCAATCTAGGTAACCAAGCTGATATTAAAGTGGTTCCTCAGCCCCCCCCCCCCACCACAGAAAATGTACAAGGCAGCAGCTACACATCCTGCAACTGCTGACTTTAATTATTAGGACACTGTCCTGGAAGCTAGTGATGTTGGCACCTCAGCCCATGTTTCCATTGGCTCTCAGGTGCTGCCACCTCCATTGCAGATTCCCTACTGCACATGCACAAATGGCACTGCACTTTCGGAATGGCCTGGCAGCAGGGAAGGAGGAGAGGTGACAAATTTCTGCCATACCTCGCTGCAGTGAGGTCTGTCGGAAGTGGGGACAGGTAAATGTCCAAAACAGGTACCCACCCCCCTGAAAAGGTGCCAAACGTGGCATCAGAAGGGGGGGAGAGAGATAAGCAGAGCTTCCACTTTTGGGTGGATATCCAAGGCCCCTTTAACACTTGTGCAACTAGTCCTGCGACTTGGGACTGCAAAGTCGCCTGTCAAGTTGGACCCCGCAATTTCCAATGAGTAGGGTTCATAGCTGTCTGACTTCAAGTGGTATCAACTTCAAACTAGTCCCTGAACTACTTTGGTCTAAGTTTGATATGACTTGAGGTCCCTAGACCTCAAGATTACACAGGCATTGCTTCAAGTCACATCAAAGTTGCATGACTTTCAAGTTACACAAGTGCGAATGGGGCCTAAGTCAAAGGTGTTATCCTGAAAATAATGCAGTTTGCCCATGACATTGTCACAACTTCAGGGAATGCCAGTGTAATATTGAGAGCTTGGAACCTCAAGTCACACCAACGTAGTACAGGGACTACTTTGAAGTTGGTGTCACTTGAAGTAGCACAGATATGAATAGTTGCAGGAAAAGTCGGCCAAGTGTAAAAGGCGTGTATATAAGCAACTCTCTCGGATATCTCTATATATATATATATATATATATATATATATATAAAATATATAAAAGCAGCTCTCTTATATATATATATATATATATATATATATATATATATATATACACACACATATACACATATACACACACACACACACACACACACACACTCCTTACTGATTTACATCAGCAGAATACATGCAGGAAGTGTAATGTACCTGTAACCAGGAAGTGATGTGTGTGCATGGGTATGAAGCAGGGCCACCATCAGGGGAGTACAGGCAGTACTATTGTAAGGGGCCCCAGTGTCTCAAGGGCCCTTACAACAAAGACTTTACCAGTCTTTAACATTGGAGTCTATGGGAGGGGGACACCCAGTTTGGGGATACCATTCTCCCAAACCATAGCCAATAAAAATACTAAACTTTAGTCATATAGAGAGTGCCCCCTAGACAACAACTGTGCCAGGTTTGGGACCTCCAGCATCTATGGTTCGGTCGAACCAGGTCCTCAAAGTGACCAGTCATTGACCGGCAATTGTCAGGTGAACTTCGGACTTAACATTGGAGTCTATGGGGGGGGGCACCCAGTTTGGGGACACCATTCTCCTGAACCATAGGGGATAAAAATACCAAACGTGGGTCACATGGAGAGGGCCCCCTGGACCACAACTGGTCCATGTTTGGGACCTCTAGCACCTATGGTTCTGCACAAGGTCTTATTGCAAGCATTGGGTGAGGCTGTGCTGTCTGTGCGCTGTTTTTTTAACCCCTTGGATCCCACACTAGCATGCATGGCACACTTCACTTGAATGAGTCATGCTTGGCAGGCTACACCCAGTAAGTGTGACAGGGTGTACAAATCCTACTGGGACTGTGACATATATACACCCCTGGCCAGTGGGTGGATGTGGTGGAATGGCCCAATGGGAAGGCCCTGGGGAATGTTGGTGGTCAGGTCTAAAGGTGTCTAAGAGGCCCAAAAATTTCTGATGGCTGTCCTGGCAGGAAGTGAATGTGTGGTGATCCCACATGAACAAATAAATTAACCCCATCCCCACCAAATATAGCTACTGCATCCTCCCCCACACGGTGTAAGCACAAGTATATTTCTAACACTTACCCGTCAAATGAGTAGCACCTCCTCTTTTGCTGAAATGGAACATCGCTATATCCACCTATATAGAGATCCTGACCAGCAAAAGCACTTCCGGGTGAATGCAATGACATTCCCGGGTCAGAGGACAAAGCCTCACTTGCTTGCGAATGTTTGATCACAATTTTTTTTTTTTAGTAATAGGCAGGTGAATGTCAAAGACAAAGGCTCAGTTTCAGACATACAACACTGCCTATCCACCAGCTAAATTCATTATGAGTGCCGCTTCACACTTGTGCAATGAGGGAACCCTGCAAATCCACTGCAGGTTCCCGCATCACATTTCACACTGCCATGTGAGACCTGCTGGGAGTGTCAATACATTGTTAATGACACCCCAATTTCAGCTCATATATCACAGTAGAGTTGACACCTCATCCCTTTAAACCCAAACACATATGAATTACACAGGTTCTGAGGCTAATTTAATGCAGATAAGGCACCAAGTGAGTTTAATTACTATCTTAATCAGCCACAAAAGCTGTGTAATCAGTAGTTTTCAGTAGTTTTCAGTTTTAAAGGGATGAGGTGGCAACCCTATATCGCAGTGCAAACTAACAGTTCGGACATTAATCGGATCACATGGGTGTGAACACCCATGCAATCCAATTCTGGTGCGGACTAAAAAAAAAAAGGGTCCTGTGTGAGTTTGGTCTGAATGTTGTATGGCTGAAATCGCATCACATGGACAGTGCATGTAACTTGTACTGCGGTGTGAATCAAATGCAATCTTGCACTTAACCACATTCATGGAGCATTCATTGCTGAGATGTCAAACAGTCCTAAGTCTCAGGGGTGCAATAAATGAACCAATGCAGATGTACTGTTGAAGGCTGCATAACCATTGAACAACCTGTTTCTGGCATATGCCATCTGTTTTAAAGGTTTGTTATGGCTCAATGCTGTGAGCATTCTGCTATAGAACATCTCTCATTTTGGGGCATTTGGCTTGGTAAGAAGCTGCAATTATTTCTGGATGGGAAATGTTAAGGCTGATTATAGTCCTTGCCCATGGAAAACATGTGACACAATTTGCAATAGTGGTGGAACCCTCCTACATATAAATACTACATTTAGACATAATTTTGGTAAGGACATGCATTATGAGAACAGAAAACCTCTACATGAAGTGACATGCTCGGCATGCAAACCCAGAACCTTTATGTTGCTAGGTAGAAGCATTAAGCTGTTAGCCACCAGTCTGCCAAGTGTGAAGCCCTCCTACACATAAATACACATATACTGCATTTCTTTGAACATATAGGTGGTGGAATTACATTAGTCTGGAGTTTATTCTGTGCTATTTGGTGGTGCTTGGAGTGTAGAACAGTGATGTTATTGCAACAGCAATGGTGTTGTTTGTGGTTTGTGAAGATAACTGTGTGAGTTTGGGAAAAGATTTTAATGAGATGGACAGCAACAAGCAAGAGACAGAGAAAAAAATATTTTAACAAAACATGAGATTACACATTCTAACATTCTTAAAAACAAATTAGATTATGAAATAGCAACATTGTTGCAGGGACAATTTGTTTGAGAGAAAGATACATTTCATCTCAACATGAAAAGGTTACAATTGTACTATTAGAATCAATGGCTGAAACTTGCATTGGGCTATATAGCGCGAATTTACCTTCTCAAGAAGGCATTATAGGCCAGCACAAATTTGCAAATTTACTATAGAGCCCTCTAAAAAAGGCATGGGAGTTAAAATGAGGGAATTTTCTTGTCTGAGCATGCTCAGTTGTGCTGATGAATAGTCGGGAAAAAAGGGGGAATTTGGCTCTTTTCAGACTTTCAATGATATTTCAGGTTATACATCACTTTTTTAAACAATTTCAAAGCAGATCATCATTAAACACGATACTACATTTTTAAGAACCATTTAGGTGATCATATCATGCTCTAAACATTATTTCCATGTGCAATTCCATTGCTTCTACCACGACTAGTTTTTTAGTCAGTCACTGTTGTCTGGGCGCTATAGTGAATTTGATTCTGGGAGTATTTTCTCCCTCAGGGCTTTAGTGAATTACATTTTTCGCGCTAATTAGTGCAAATTTGTGATTCTGCGCGTTAAAATTTGCACGAAGGCAGAATCACGCTATAGTAAATGACCCCCACAGTATTTCCCTGAGCAAATTATCAGAATTGTTTTAAATTATAAAGCTTAACTCCAGCAGAAAATGTTAATTTTTAGTTTTGGATAGAAAGAGGGAGAAATACAATCTTGGTCAGGCAATTGTAGTTTATAAGCCTATTTGGGTACATTCCCCCTCATTTCTTGTCCCTGTGGTGCCAGCAGAGGAAATGGCATGAGCAGTTGTCATGGAAACAAACTCTTACTTATTTGCAAACTAGCTCTCACTTACATTTACAAATGTGAATTTGTCTTTGTCCCCATTGCAGAGATTTCACATCAGTTGCTGTCCTGAGGAAGTGAGGAGACATTTTCTCAAAAGGGACACAGATGACAAATAAATTTGAAAAAATACTCTTACCCCTTCCCATTCAATTCAGAATGAAATGAAAAAAAAAAAACGGGCTAGTGCTGGGTTTCTGTTTATTAGGCCATCTACATTGTGAAATGTCATAATATAATGCATGTAAAAAAGAATTAATAAAGTGTCAGCCTGGATTTGTAGGAAAACTTAGGTGGGAACTAGGTAAAGCTGTGTAGTGATGGGTATTTTAATTATTATTTATTATCAACAGATATTATTGCTGCTATCATTTTATGTACACTATCATTTATTGTATAAATTGCAACTCGATTGCTGACTGAAATCCATAGTTCTGCTCAAGAATCACTCCTCATAAAGTATATGGACAATCTGGGTGATGGCTCCACACTCCATAAAAGATATGAAAACATATTGCTGCACTCCAAACTTAGTTACTCATCTTGGCTTTATTGATTGGCAGCAAAGTGACTGCATACAACACATCTCCAACCAGTAACCAACCTTCCTGGATGTGCTGTACCACTCCTGGCTTGCTCACAAGAACAGGGGAAAATTGCTGACTTGTAACTTTTAAAAACCCCTTTGTGATATTGTACATCACAAGAATCTGCCTAACTAAAAAATACACATGGTATTTTCAAACCTTGATGAAGGGAAACTTTTAACAAACTCCTGAAACACTTTGGCATTAACATGCTTTTAACTGAATGCTGCATGTAATAACTATTGCTTCCTAATGATGTTAGGCGAAACGTAGAATTACCGGTCGTGTCACTTCTGGGTCTCTGTCTTCTGGTTTTCACACATCATATAGTGAAACGTACGCCGGCTCAAGAGTGGGAACAGAGCTGCGGCATCTCCTTACTGCAGCACACAAGAGTCATCCTAGTGCCAGGAAGGCACCTTATGTGTAAGTAGCTTTTTAACTTGTATTGTATATTTTAATATTAAACAGAATTACACTACAGTATATTGGTCCCCCCTTTTCTCGTTACTCAGTATAATGGTGGAGAATTGCTTGGAAATTCTAACAGGTGGAAGAAGATCTTCAAGGAGACCCACCAACCCAGGTGACTTTAGACCTTCTTTTTAATTAAAGAGGTCATGGCTATTTGGTGAGTCTACATCTTTATGTCACTATTCGGTGAATGAAAAATTGATGAAGTGATGGTTCACAACAGTGGTTTATGTTGAAGTACAAAGGAACACAAAAATATAGAAGATTTATTATGTACTATTATGAACACAGACTTCTCACATTATCATAAGCTAAACTGAATGTTTTATTGCACTTTATTTTCTAAATCCATACAGGATTTGTATATGTTTCAAATTAGCACCCCCTCATAGATTCTATTGAATAGCTATATCTAGATTAAATTACCTTTAATCATTTTTGTCTATATTTATATCTGAATGTATGCAAATGCTGTGGAGAATATGGCAAGAACATGTATTTTCGGAAAAATAGGAAATATGGTATGCTTAGTATCATGACTCTGTCTCATTTAACCATAGGAAAGAAAATGTGCTCTATACATTGAGGAAAAGTACTGTATGTACGGAAACCTTCTTGCTAAAAATACATTTTTTTGCTGCTTTCATAGAATTAGATTACCAGTCCTTCAGTAATTAGTTGTACATTTCACTGCCATACTAATTATTTGTACTTTCAAACCACCTGTTTATAGAAGCCAATAGATATTTGAAAAAGTGTTATCACACAGTCAAATAATAAATTGCTGCCTACCTACTTTTGTTCCTCTGCATAGAGTTCTTCTAATTTTAGAATGTATTCTTTGTAACAGATCTCATCATTATTGCTCTGTAGGAGTTTTTCTCCTTTTAATTCTGTGTCAAAAATAAGCAGCTTTGGGAAACATAGCAGGTGAGATTGATAGGGGCCATGAATGATTAATAAAGCCTCTTAGGTTTACAATCAATACTGATTCTCATTACAGCTATGTTACTCCAACCTTTTCCTTACTATTGTATACTTATTTGTATTTATTTAGCCTCAGTTGGCTAATGCTGTTTACCAGAGAGAAAATGCATCCACACACATGTTTATATTAAAGAAGTTTTGTTTTAATTACAAGACAAATCAAAAGTAATTGATTTTTCATCTCTTGGCATTCCCTCATTTCCACTATGATATAAAAATATACCTTATGCATTACAATAACTCTGTACAGTCAATCCCAGAATTCATTTGGCTGCTCAGGCACAGCATTATATTTCCAAATATAGTACCTGAATAGAGTGAATATCTATGTAAACATTGTGAAAGTTCTCACTTTTTTGGTGCCTACTGACATTCCTAGTTGAAAAAGTGATTATTTATTTAATGACGGTGTATATGAATGTTCATACCTGCTTATAGTGATGTATGACTGCTTTTGGGATATTCACATGCTATGAAAACAGCTTAAGGCTTGCTGCATTATCACTCATTATGGATTACCAATTGAATGGTAATCAGTGTTCTCAAGGCTATGTCTCCTAGGGCTTTAAAGGGGGTGTTTGTGAAGAATTTATAACACCTGCTATTAATGCTCCAGCCAACATGTCCAAAAGCTGTTAAAATTGTCCAGATTACTGGAAAATATTTAGCTTGTCGAAACATCAATCTGCTCTTGGTTACTTTCTATGCTTTACAAGCATTTGGTGAATGAACAAATGTCCTTCACCGTTATTAACAATTATCTTTCATAGTTATTGATGCATATTAAGCATGTTGCATATTATTGCATATTATTAGTGCATATTTCTTAAAATATAAAAGTTTTTTTTTTTTCAATAAATGTTTATTGAAAAATAGAATAAAAACATGCAGGGTATAGGATGGTATGAATCAACATAAAAGGGAAAACAAATGAAAAATAGTAATCATATAAAAATAAAAATAAAAATTAAAAGGGGTAAAGACATATACATTAGTACATATAATGTTAGAAAATTGTCATACATGAATACAAAGCCTTAAATTCTAATTATAGACATAATATAGTAAGAGAAACATTTTTACCTTGTTTTGTTACACATGTTGGGGTAGTTTCTTTCAGATATCCAATAGCATATGGCATATCTCGTGTGTGTTAAGTATGTTTGATATAAATTTCCAGTCGATTGTGTCTGAAGTAGAGTCAGAATATTAATAGATGTGTCTAAAAGTTGAGATAAGAAGGATGGTAATAGTACTACTTAGTGTGTGGACTAGTTTTATATCTTAGAAGACTATATTTATTCACTAATAAGGTTCAGGACTCCATTCGTTTTTTGTATTCTCAGTAAGGCCCCTTTTACTCTGGCTTTCCAATCAGGACCGCCTGTCAGTTTTTCAGGCAGACCTGATCAGACCCTCCATTCACCCCTATGGGGCAGCAGATGTCAGCAGTGACATGTCCGCTGATACCCGCTGCTACCCGATCTGATCCTGTCCATGAAATACAGATGGATGGAGACCCTATTTTCCATCTATCTGGCAGATCGGATCGGATGGGTTCAGATAAAAATAGACAGGCGGTCGGTTTTCATCTGATTTCCCCATAGAGGACAGCAGGGCTCTGACAGGTCCGTCTCAGCATGGTGAGTGTAGACAGACCTGTCATCCTCCTGCTCAGTGGGGCTCAATGGAGCGATCCCCCGCTAAGCAAAGCGGGGTCAGCTGGGCGGACCGTCAGTGTGAAAAAGCCCTATAGGTAAAGAGGTACCAGGGTCTCCATAATTTGTGAATGCCTGAGTTGGTTTCTTTTTTTATTGCAATAGTTTCTTCCATGTCATAAATGTTTTTTACATATAAAGTTAATCCAGGTTATGGAACCATATAGAGACTACAGGGTGGGCCATTTATATGGATAGACCTTAATAAAATGGGAATGGTTGGTGATATTAACTTCCTGTTTGTGGCACATTAGTATATGTGAGGGGGGAAACTTTTCAAGATGGGTGGTGACCATGGCGGCCATTTTGAAGTTGGCCATTTTGAATCCAACTTTTGTTTTTTCAATAGGGATCAAACATATTGGGAATTTCACAAGAAAAACAATGGTGTGCTTGGTTTTAACATAATGTTATTCTTTCATGAGTTATTTACAAGTTTCTGACCACTTATAAAATGTATTCAATGTGCTGCCCATTGTGTTGGATTGTCAATGCAACCCTCTTCTCCCACTCTTCACACACTGATAGCAACACCACAGGAGAAATGCTAGCACAGGCTTCCAGTATCCGTAGTTTCAGGTGCTGCACATCTGGCATGGAGGTCACTTTAAGCCGCGTTGTAAGTTGCCCAAAGTCACGCTGAAATCACCCTGAAGTCACCTTGAATTTTTGTTCAAATTGCCTACAAAATCGTGCCTGAAGTCGGATCGTCCCTGTGTGAACCGACTCGTACTTTATATTCGTTTATATACTGTATGTGCTTGATAATATTTCATTACATAAAAAAAGAAAAATTGCAGCTTATTATATTTTTTTTTAATGCTTTTTTATGGGACTTCCATGTAGGAAAAACCCTTCTCTCTTTCTTGAGGAAACCCATATAAAATTTGCATATGTGTGAACCCACCCTAAAGCTTTGCTCATCTGTCCAGGAAGCATGTCTTCTTCAGTAAAAGTTTTTAGGTATTTCGTTTTGAAAGAGTTGGATAAGGTTAGAATTAAGAAACCCCTGATAGAAATATAGAGCTGGGCATACAGCAACTTTGTGAACGTAAGGAACTTGTTATTAGGTCTGCTGATGGGGGGGGGGAGCATTGTTCTATTTTATAAAAAAGATTATGTCAATGAGATGAATTGTATCTTGGGGGATAAGCATACCTATGTTCATCTGAAGAGAGACTCTACCTCTCTCTATTTTTACATAAACTGGTGGAGAGGGGATACCAACAGGGAATTTTGACTAAAAAAGACAAACAAATTTTAGCACCCATTGCCCCACAGATTCCTGTGCATCATAGATCATAGATCATTACCTGCAGCCATCTAAAATGCCCTCCCATCGGCATGGGGGCGGATGAATATTATTTAAACCTCTTCTCTGGATTATCTTCACGTCAGCAGGTTTCATTATGAATCTTTTGAAGTCTGTTGCTACACAAATTACATTATTTCTGGTTTGGTGGCCAATTCTTTTTGCAGAATAGGGGTGTTACAATGGGGGTGCTAAATATGACCCCAGTCCATCTAATGTTTTTATTACCAAATGAAAGGAGGACGTCAACTATGCCCATCATAGGGAGAAGCTTGTGTTTTCGGCCCACTACATAGATGACGTCCTCCTCCTGTGCAAGGGTGATTTTGACTCTTTAGCCCAGTTAATTGCTGAGCTTAATGATAATGAATAGAGTATTTACCTAAATTATGAGGCCAGCTCGACATAGATACATTTATTTAGATTTTAATATTTGGGTTGAGAACAATAGTCTTGTTACTGCGACCTATTTTAAGATGACTGACAGTAACTCTTTTATTCCTTTCGCTAGTGTTCTATATCTGCTTGCCAACCACTCTATAGCAGATTTAATGCTACAGGGAGGGCGTTCTGTGCAGAAATCATGCATATATACTTGATTCTGCAGTTGCGGGTAGGGGGTGCACCGCCGACACTCTGCTTCTGTTGCGATTAGTCACAGCAGTTGCTGATCAGCAGGTGCCAGCCAATCAATGCAGATAGGCTGGGTGGAGCACTGATTATGTAAACAATGCAGAGCTCTATCCTGTCAGCAGGGATGTGCGGCATTTTGTTTCCCTGCAAAACAGGGAATAAAATCCAGCACACCCCTTAGTAAAAGCAACAGTGTGCTGCCTTAGTAAAAGCAGCACACTGTGTACACAAAAACACTGGTTAATCACACAGTTAACCCTTTGATGCAACCAGGCATGCTCTGTGGTTGCTGTGTCCTTCTGATACAGCTGATCACAGATTGAGGTAAAGGACCAATCACAGCAGCCCTTTACCATGTGCTCAGCTGTGTCCAAACACAGAAGACCACATGTAAACAAACTTGTCACAGCGTGAGAAAAGGAGAGCTGGTGATTGGCAAGTGTGACAGGAGACATTTATACTAATAATCAGTGCACTGATCATCAGTGATCTGATTATCAGTGCAGCCCCAAAAGTGCCAATCAGTGCCCATCAGTACAGCCTATCAGTGCCCATCAGGGCAGCTTATCAGTGACCATCATTGCTACCTATCAGTGCCCATCAGTGCCCCTATTAGTGCCCTTCAGTGCCGCCTCATCAGTACAGCCTCGTCAGTGCCCACTCATCAGTGCCAATCAGTGCAGCGTATCAGTGCCCTTCAGTGCCACCATATCAGTGCCCATCAGTGCCACCTCATCAGTGCAGCCTTACCAGTGCCCATCAATGCAGTCTTATCAGCGCACATCAGTAATGAGGAACAATTCCTTTTTTGCAAAAATTTTTGACAGAAACTAAGAAAATGTTTGCAAAATTTTTGGTCTTTTTTGTTTGCTTAGCAAAAATTAAAAAACCCAATAGTGGTTAAATACCACCAAAAGAAAGCTCTATTTGGGTGAAAAAAAGATAAAAATTTCATATGGGTACAGTGTTGCATGGCCGCCCAATTGTCATTCGACTTTCGTGCTCAAAGTTGAAAATTGGCCTGGGCAGGAAGGGGGTGAAAGTGCCCAGTATTGGGTTAAATTGGGCCAAAATTGGTAGTATGTAGAATGTATTCTGTTTGAGGTTTTTACACATTATACATAAAATGATTATTTCTCAAGACGCCTAGTCCAGGGTGAGTGAATGGAAGGTAATGGGATAGTGGGACATAAATGAAGGATTCAATGTGCAAGTGGGGAAAACTGGGGCATTAGGGAGATCAAACCCTGAAAAAGTATGAGAAGGGGGTGAGATAAGAGAAGTGGAGAAAACTAGAGATTAGAGAGAAAAAAGGGGGAAAAAAGAAAAAAAAAGAGGTGATGAATGGGGTAAAGAGGAGGAAGGAGACAAAAGAAGAATAGTCCACTGTAGTTGACTCAAGACTGTTTAGGTCAAATAATTGAAGTTTCAAACTGTGAGGAGGGAGTAATCAAATTCTGCTGGCAAAATTCCAGCGCACTAGAGTGAGAGTTCCTTCTGCTCCTGTGAGGGACAGATTATTGTTCTAAAATCATCACATACTGCTAGAGGGAGAGGTTCCTGCTGGTGCTGTTAAGGACAGATTAGCGTTCTAAAATCATCTCATACTGGTGTAGGGAGAGGTTCCTGTCGGTGCTGTGAGGGACAGATTAGCGTTCTAAAATCATCTCATACTGGAGTAGGGAGAGGTTCCTGTCGGTGCTGTGAAGGACAGATTATTGTTCTAAAATCATCTCATACTCATAAAGATATAATAAAATATTTACAAAATGTGAGGGGTGTACTTACTTTTGTGAGATAGTGTGTATATATATATATATATTGTGAGGGGTTAGCTCAAGGGGGATCACCTTCCCTGGGAAAAAGGCACTCCAAGCAGAAGGTTTTCTTAAAATAAAACAAAAAAAAAAACTGAAAATAAATCCTTGCCATCCAGGCTCTTACTAAACATCTTCAGTTTCCCTAACTGAGCAGTGAAGGGCTTCTCCCAGTCACCCACAAAACAAAGACAATGCAAAACTTTTTGTTTCAGTTATAAAGCAAACTTCAGTTCAAGCTCTTTCAGGTTTGATGGATCCTGAGTCCCGGGCCAGAGCAGTCATCTGATCCAGACCTGCTTCCTTCATACTATCTGTTAATGGACACAAGTGGACCACAAAATCTGGTCTGGAACCAACCCCGCCAAGGTGGGTGGTAAAACCTGGACTGTTCCACCTTAGTTCCCTGCAATTGAACACATGCGAGGTGAAACATAACGTTCATCGATCACCTCGCCTCTCATAACACCACATTTCCCCCTCCCTCTGCTCAAGCCCCTGTGGCTGAGCAACTGTCCCAACCAGACAATTGATACGGGAAGGGGCATCTACATTATTTTGGAGTTTCCCAGCTCTATGTTCCACTGTGAACCTAAATACTTGAAGAGCAAGGAACCTCCTTGTCAAATGACTGTTTTTCTCCTTGTTATCACACAACCATTTAAGAGGGGCATGATCAGTGAGTATTTTGAATGGTCTCCCCAACATGTAATACTTCAGGACATCTAAGGCCCATTTGATAGCTAAACATTCCTTCTCAACAATGGCATAGATTTTCTCATGTCTGTTGAGCTTTCTGCTAAGGTATACCATTAAGTGCTCCTTACATCTCTGACTTGGGACAGTAGAGCACCCAGTCCCACATCAGAGGTGTCTTTTTGCACCACGATCTCCTTCTGAATTTTGGGGTCACGAGCACAGGTTGTGCACAAAGGGCCTTCTTCAACATTTAAAATGCCTTCACTGCCTCCGGATTACACTTGATCATGACCGACCCTCTACCCTTCGTCAGATCCGTCAGTGGGGCTCAATGGTGGCAACATTGGGTATAAAATGCCTGTAGTAACCTGTAATCCCAAGAAATGCACAAACTTGCTTTATTATTTATAGGTTGGGGCCACTTTTGAACTGCCTGAATCTTATTGATCTGAGGCTTGATCAACCCCAGACCAATAATATAGTCAAGGTATTTGGACTCCTCCAAGCCTATAGCACACTTTTTGGGGTTGGCAGTGAGTCGTGCTTTCCTAAGAGAATCTACTACTGCTTGCACCTGGGGCAAATAAGATTCCCAATCTGGGCTGTGGATGACTACATCATCCAAATAGGCAGCTGCGTATTGGCGATGTGGTCTTAAGGTCTTATCCATTATTCTCTGGAATGAGGCAGGAGCACCATGCAAGCCAAAAGGCATCTACTTATACTGGAAGGACCCCTTGGCGGTAGAAAATGCATTTTTCTCTTTCTCAGACTCCATTAGGGGTATCTGCCAATAACTTTTAGTCAGATCTAAAGCAGTTATATACCGGGCACCTCCCAATCTGTCATCAAGCTTGTCGACCCGAGGCGTTGGCTACGCAATTTAGACACACTGTTTAGACAAACTTCCTGAAATCATTACAAAACCTTATAGTACCATCTGGTTTTGGGACCAACACTATGGGACTTGACCAGTCACTGTGGGACTCCTCTATCATGTCCAGCTCTAACATGTTCTTTATTTTATTTGCAACTGCTTCCCGCCTAGCCTCGGTTATTCTATAGGGCTTTACATTTACACGGACAGCGGGTTCCGTAATTATGTCATGCTATATAAATGTGGTTAGTCCGGGCAGGTGAGAAAAAGTCTCTATTCTTACTCACAACTTCTTTGTTGTCCTTCTGTTGGGCCACTGACAAGGTTTCAGTTTTGGGTACATCAGGTGTCACGGTGGCCATGTCCTTTTAGGGGGTTGGCATTGCCAGTAAAGTCTCTCTGTCCTCCCAAGGTTTCAAGAGATTAACATGATATATTTGCTTGGATTTCCTTTTCTCTGGCTGGTAAACTTTGTAGTTTATCTCCCCTACTCTTTCTATAATTTCAAAGGGACCTTGCCACTTTGCTAGGAATTTACTCTCAACTGTGGGGACTAGTAACAGCACTCTACCCCCCGGGTTGAAAGTCTGGGTCTTGGCACCCCCATTATAAACCCTTCTCTGGGCCTCCTGGGCTTGCTCCATATGTTCCCGTACAAGTGACATGACAGCAGCGATTATATCTTGCATCAGTTAGATATGCTCGATGACGTTTCTATAAGGCGTGGTCGCTCCATCTAGAAATCCCCTAGGATGTCTCACATACAGTAGTTCAAAAGAGGTGTAACCTGTAGATACCTGAGGTACCTCCCGTATGGCAAACATGAGGTATGGGAGCAAAAATCCCAATTTCTCCCATCTTTGTCCACCACCTTTTTTAACATGCTTTTGAACATTTTGTTAAATATCTCCACAAGACCATCGATTTGTGGGTGGTAGACAGAGGTACGGAGATGGGAGATTTTGAACAACTTACACAATTCTTTAGTGACTCGGGACATAAATGGTATGCCTTGATCGTCAATATTTCTTTTGGATTATTCTCTCCTTGGTCTTCTCTATACCCAGATGTCCACCCATCATATGACCATTGGCTAAATCTAATACCATCCGGTGATAGGGTTTGGGAACCACTAGTTGCTCTACCTCCTCCTCCCCTTGCTTTACCACCTGATACAGCAAGTTATTTTTAAGAACCATGTAGGGAAAAGACAACATTACATTAGATCAACGGGTTCTCCGTCTATCATTTAAATTTTTTTTCTGGCTCTTATGAGTGTGGCGTCTTTCAGTTGTTCCATAAAAAAAACACATTTTTTGACCTTTAAGTCAGGCACCATATTCTGTCCACTCTCACTATTAGAGTCAGAGATAATTTCTTGTTCATTAACCTCCAGCTGGGGGCTGGATTCCAGCTCCTCCTGCTCCCCAGCCATTACAGAAAAAGGAAAAGGATCTTCTCCTTCCTCGGACATGCCAACAGTTTTCAATTTATAATTATATAATCAAAAGTGTCTGCTGTGAGTTCCAGTGTTTCCTCAGCAGAGGGAGCTCTGTCCTCCCGACTCCTTTTGTTTTTCCATAAACTCCAAAAGTGGGGAAAATCTCTCCCCACTAGGGCTTCATGAAGCAGTGAGGGTACCACCCCCACTGAATGTGTCACTATGCCCCATCAATCTCAACCACAGCAGTCTGGTAATCATGTGTGTTTCTCCTGGTATGCAATAACCCCAATAGTGCTAGGGTGTGACTTTGTAGGATTAGCACAATCACCTTTGACTAATGTCACCACACTACCAGCATCTAGCAGAACAATGACTGGCTTTCCATCAACTGAAATTACATACAATTGTTTTTCCTTGCATTCCTGAAATGTTGCGGTATATGCCACCTGTGCAAAAAGAGAGATGCGTTTTTTCATGTAAGCATTATCACATTGCATCGGTTCATCATTTAGGGAACAGTTAGCAGCAATACGACCAAAGGCATGGCAGCGATAACATTTTATGTGTTCTGTACCCAGTCCTCTAAATAGCCTCAGAGACCTTTCTGACCTATTTGGCCAGTCTCCAGGTCCTGAGCCCATAGTCTCATTATCTGTGGCAACAGTTTTGTAGTTTTCCGCTCTGCGTCAATTCTGATCACAGCTATTAACAAAAAAGAGCGACAATTTTGAAAAAAAAACATCTTTTACTTTTTGCTATAATACATATCCAAAAAAAAAATAAATTAAAAAAAGCGTATTCATCAGTTTTGGCTGATATATATTCTTCCTCATATTTGTGGTAAAAAAAAAAAAATTGTGATCAGCGTTTATTGATTGGTTTGCACAAGAGTTGCCGCATTTACAAACCATGAAATTTAATTTATGGCGTTTTGACTAACTTTTTTTTTACTAGTAATGGCGGTGATCTGCGATTTTTATCGGGACTGCGATATTGTCGTGGACGTTTTGGACATTTTTGACACTTTTTTGGGACCAATGACATTTATACAGCGATCAGAAATGTAAATATCCACTGATTACTGTGCAAAATGTCATTGGCAGTGAAGGGGTTAACCTGCAGGGGGTGATCTAGGGGTTAACTGTGTTTCCTAGGCAAGTTCTAACTGTGAGGGGGCTGGGCTGCCAGGGGCATAAGAGATCTAACTGATCCCAGTGACAGGGATCAGTAGATATCTTACATGCCACCTGACAGAGCGGGGAATCGCCGTGTTTACATCGGCGGTTCCCCGTTTTTAATTCGGTGCCAGACAATCGCAGCTCAACGGCAGACATGGAGTCCACCCGACCCGTTGCCATACTGCTGGAGAGTGTGGCGGGCACGAGAGTGCGCCGCCGTGCTCCCGCCCGCTAGCCGCGCATGCGCGAGTCGCCGTTTATAGATGCCAATTTGAGCTATCCAGCCACTCTGCAACAGTAAATGTACGTGAGGCGGTCTGGAATCTGTTAACAGGAAAGCTCAGGAGGCGGACTGCAGCTAGACCAGCAAAAATTTCACAGAAAGATTTGTACACATCTTCAGCAGTGTACAGTGCCTTGCAAAAGTATTCATACACTTTGAAATTTTCCACATTTTGTCTTGTTACAACCAAAATGTATGTGTATTTTATTGGGATTTTATGTGATAGAACAACACAAAGTGGCACATAAATTGTGAAGTGAAAGGAAAATGATAAATGCTTTTCATTTTTTTTGTTACAAATAAGTATCTGAAAAGTGTGGCGTGCATTTGTATTCAGCCCCCTTTACTCTGATACCCCTAACTAAAATCTAGTGGAACCAATTGCCTTCAGAAGTAAATAGAGTCCACCTGTGTGTAATTTAATTATTTCTGTTTAAATACAGCTGTTCTGTGAAGCCCTCATTTGTTTGTTAGAGAACCTTAGTGAACAACCAGCATTGTGTAGGCCAAGGAACACATCAGACAGGTCAGGGATAAAGTTGTGGAGAAGTTTAAAGCAGGGTTAGGTTATAAAAAAAAATATCCCAAGCTTTGAACTTCTAGTTTTCTTCACTTTTCAATCCATCATTCTAAAATGGAAAGGGTATGGCACAACTGCAAACCTACCAAGATATGGCCGTCCTCCTAAATTGATAGGCCAGGCAAGGAGAGCATTAATCAGAGAAGCAGCTAAGAGGCCCATGGTAACTCTGGAGGAGCTGCATAGATCCACAGCTCAGGTGGGAAAATCTGTCCACAGGACAACTATTAGTCATGCTCTCCACAAATCTAGCCTTTATGGAAGAGTGTCAAGAAGAAAGCCATTGTTGAAAGAAATTCATAAGAAGTCCCATTTTCAGTTTATGAGAAGCCATGTGGGAAACACAGAAAACATGTGGAAGAAGGTGTTCTGGTCAAATGACACCAAAATTAAACATTTGGCCTAATAGCAAAACGGTATGTATGGCCGAAAACTAACACTGCAAATCACCCTGAACACACCATCCCTACTGTGTAATATGGTGGTGGCAGCATCATGTTGTGGGGATGCCTTTTTTCAGCAGGGGCAGGGAAGTTGGTGAGAGTTTATGGAAAGATGAATGGAGCCAAATACAGGGCCATCTTAGAAGAAAACCTGTTAGAGTCTATGAAAGACTTGAGACTGGGGCAGAGGTTCACCTTCCAGCAGAACAACAACCCTAAACTACATCCAGAGCTACAATAGAATGGTTTAGATCAAAGCATATTCATGTGTTAGCATGGCCCAGTCAAAGTCCAGACCTAAATCCAATTGAGAATCTGTGGCAAGACTTGAAAATTGCTGTTCAGACGCTCTCCATCCAATCTGACAGAGCTTGAGCTATTTTGCAAAGAAGAATAGGCAAAAATGTCACTCTCTAGATGTGCAAAGCTGGTAGAGACATACCCAAATAGACTTGCAGCTGTAAATGCAGAGAAAGGTGGTTCTACAAAGTATTGACTCAGGGGGGGGTGAATACAAATGCACGCCACACTTTTCACATATTTATTTGTTAAAAATTTTGAAAACCATTTATCATTTTCCTTCCACTTCACAATTGTGTGCCAGTTTGTGTTGGTCTATCACATAAAATCCCAATAAAATACATTTATGTCAATAAGTATGTTTTTGACCCATTATAAAATCCAGATTATTTATGTGATTGCTTCTCTGTAATCAGTGTGGGAAGTTTGACACACAATGGCATAGTTGGCAGTTCTAAGGAGAGTTCTTCAAGTTAGGTATTATAACTAGAGATGAGCTTAGTTTTGAAAAGTTCAATTAGTTGTGGTTTGACAGAATTGTTTGGGAAGCTCCTGGCAGTCCTGTCTCATGAGATGATGGGGCAAAAAAAAAACAGGCTGAAGCTGACCATACAAGGTTATTTTTTCTTTCATTCAGTCAACTAGCTGAATGAAAAAACTGAACTGATACTCCCATATATGCATTTGAGATGGATAAGGAAGCATCCTCGCTGTGCTCTTGTACTCTGACTGTGAGGAAACTCCCCGACTGTCAGACTACACAGATCAGTGCTGCAGCACTGATTGAGCAGTTTTTATTTGACAGGGAGGTTGAACAAAAGGCGATCGCTACATAAACTTCTGTTCATCTGCAGTGGCCACACGTGGATCAAAATATCCATCTATGGTCATCTTGTGACACTTCTTTTAATAATTTTACTGGGGATACTAGAGCTGGTTATACACAAGTAGAATTTCAGACACTGATAGAAATTTGTACATTTGTGAAAAAGATTCCATCATGCTTCTTCCATATTTCTTGTCACCGTGGTCAACTAATGATTATAATAAAGAAGAAATATTCTTATAACATTCTTACAACAAAAAATGTTGAACAGAATTCTACTAGCATTTGGCTAGCTTAACCTAGAAGTGTGGAACCTAGTGACACTGGCAGTCAAGCTAATAAACTAAGGCAATAACAGTAGGAGGCATAAGGCAAAAAACATTCATTAACCCCTTCCTTACCGGGCACTTAAACCCCCCTCCTGCCCAGACCAATTTTTGGCTTTCATCGCTGTCGCATTTTGAATGATAATTGCGCGGTCGTGCGACATTGTACCCAAATAAAATTTGCGTCCTTTTTTTCCCACAAATAGAGCTTTCTTTTGGTGGTATTTGATCCCCTCTGCGTCATTTCTGATTGCCGCTATAAACAAAAGAAGAGCGACAATTTTGCAAAAAAGAACAATATTTTTTACTTTTTGCTAAAGTACAAATCCATTAAAAAAAATATTCATCAGTTTTGGCCGATATATATTCTTCTACATATTTTTGGTTAATAAAAAAATCGCAATCGGCGTATATTGATTGGTTTGCGCAAAAGTTATCGCGTCTACAAACTGGGAATTGATTTATGGCGTTTTTATTATTTTTTTTTTTTTTACTAGTAATGGCGGCGATCTGCAATTTTTATCGGGAATGCGATATTGGGGCGGACATGTCGGACATTTTTTACACATTTTTGGGACCAATAACATTTATACAGCGATCAGAAATTTAAATGTCCACTGATTACTGTATAAATGTCATTAGCATTGAAGGGGTTAACCTGCAGGGGGCAGTGAAGGGGTTAAATATGTTCCCTGGGTGTGTTCTAACTGTGGGGGGGCAGGACTGGTCGGGACATAACAGATCTAACTGATCCCAGTGACAGGGATCAGTAGATCTGCTATGTCCCCTGTCACAGAACGGGGAACCGCCGTGTTTACAACGGCGGTTCCCCGTTCTGAGGCTCCTAAAGGCGATCGGCGGGTCCGGGCGGACATCGAGTCCGCCCGACCCACGGGCACGCTCGCGCAGCGTGCGGCGCGCGCGCGCGCGCCGC
>BLSH010225185.1:28897-39642 GCA_018402905.1 Glandirana rugosa
TTTTTTGTGTTTACAGAATGAAAAACGATCTTATGTTTAGGTTTTTTATATATATATATTTTATTTTTTTTTTTTTAAGGTAGCCAAAACCGACTAAATATAAGAAGGAGTATAAAAACCATTTTTTTTTTTTTTTTTTAGCGTTAGTCGCAAATAACTAACCAAACGCGTTTTCAACGTCGCAAATGCCTGCTACTCTTAAGTAAAGACTTTTATAGCACTGATCGCTGTATAAATGCCAATGGTCCCAAAAAAGTGTCAAAATGGTCCGACATGTCTGCCCCAATATCGCAGTACCGCTAAAAATCGCAGATCGCTGCCGTTACTAGTAAAAAAAAAAATAAGAACCCCAGAAATGAATTCTCATCGTCCGTAAACGCTGCAACTTTTGCGCAAACCAATCAATAAACGCTGATTGCGATTTTTTTTTTTTTTTTTTACCAAAAATATGAGGAAGAATATAAATCAGCCAAAACCGATGGAATTTTTTTTTTTTTATTTTATATATATATATTTTTTGGATTTGTATTCTAGCAAAAAGTAAGACATTTGTGTTTTTTTGCAAAATTGTCGCTGTTCTTTTGTTTATAGCGGCGATCAGAAATGACGCAGAGGGGATCAAATACCACCAAAAGAAAGCTCTATTTGTGGGGAAAAAAGGACGCAACTTTTGTTTGGGTACAACGTCGCACAACGTCGCAATTGTCAGTTAAAGCGACGCAGTGCCGAATCGCAAAAAGTGCTCTGGTCCTAATGTGGGAAATCCTTCCGGTCCTTAAGTGGTTAAATGGTAAAACCAAACATCTTCTATACACGGGAGTTCGTTCCTTTGAAGTAATTACATTGTATCTTTCTAGCTTCTTTTATCACCAGTGACTTCAGAACTTGGCAGTCTGCCCAGAGACTCAAGTCGCTCCGACTTAGAAAAGACTTCAGGCGAATTGCATTGACTTTTATAACAGGCAAGTCGCGCTGAGTCGCCCCACAAGTTGGACTCCATTAACTGCACTGAAAATTGTGGTAATTCCCAATGGAGATCACGGGGGGGGGGTGAATAGAGATCTCGATTTTATTACGATTAAGCGTGCAGCTCTATTACATGTTATGCACTTATGTAGCAATAAACATTGTGTTTTCTTACAATGACTGTGTTTTCCTTGCCGCACATACCTCATATAAAGTCCCACCTTATTTCCTTTTTGTTGTTGTAACCTATCATCAACTGCAACCCCTGCGAGGGTAGTGCTACAAACCCATCGAGAATTATTGAGAAAACAGAAGCCATGTGCAACTCCTGCTGTTCTGTATATAAGCTATATGCTATAAAAAAGACTCATTGGTATGAATGCATTTTATTCAGGGTGTCAGATACTGGACTGTATATTAGCTTTACTCCCATTGGGAGAAAACAAAGTTTAATTGTTAATTATATTTATTGGTCTTACAGGTCTAGTTTTAAAATGATCTGCTTTTCAACTGAGTTTTGCCTCTAAAGCGGCGCTGTCAGCATAGGCTCACTTGAATTTCAAAGCATTCTTATTACAACAAGTAGGAATATACTTCCTTTTCCAGCAGTATGTGTCTTGAAACGCTGCTGTTTTGCTGCTCCCCAGCCACTGCAAGCATTCCGCAGGTTGGATGGGCAGGAAAACCGTTTCCCCAACTGCATGGCCTATATCAGGGATATACAATTAGTGGACCTCCAGCTGTTGCAAAACTACAAGTCCCATCATGCCTCTGCCTCTGGGTGTCATGCGTGTGGCTGTCAGAGTTTTGCTATGCCTCATGGGACTTGTAGTTCTGCAACATCTGGAGGTTCTCTAATTGCATATCCCTGGCCTATATAGTGATGTATGAGTCATCAGAAGGAACCACAGCATGCAGTGCAGGAGCAAATATTTCACACACCCGGAAGTTTAGAAAACTTGCAGCCGCAGGGGAGCAGCAGGCCACCAGAGATGTGCTTCTTTTAGCAGGTATGCTTTGAATACAAGTGATACTGTGTTGACAAGGTCACAATAATAAATGCAGAAAACATCTATGCTTACAAGAATTTTGTTTGATTTAATATTGTAGCCCTTTTTGCAGATAATGGCTCTCGGTTGGCTCGTCCTGGTGATCTCCGTGCAAGTTTTTATTGTTCAATCGAAAGTGTTTGGTGAGTAAAATAGATTCTTTTATTTTAGTGAACCTGTTAGGTTGTCCCCTAGTGACCAGTGGGGAGTATTACAAGCCATTACAGCACACTATTGATAGAGCTCCACCCAAAAGGGGAAGCTCCGTTTGTCTGCCTCCCCCCTCCACTGGCACTTTTGGCACCTTTTGAGGGGGAGCGGGTACCTGGTTTTGACAGCCCCCTTTCCCCACAGCCTTCTGGGTTATTCACAAAGCGCAGCATACTTCACGCATGCATAGTAGGAAACCGGCTGTGAAGCTGCAAGATGGCAGTGCCAGCACCCAATAGCCGATTGAAGAATCGGCTCGGGTGAGGACACAGCTATGTGCCTGGACAGGTAAGTGTCCTGATAGTAAAAGTCAGCAGCTACAGTATTTGTAGCTGCTGACTTTTATATGGGGGGGATGGGGGGGGGGGGCAGAGCTCCTATTTAACTTCAGTGTGGGTAGACAACACTCAGAATGGTGGCAGCATTACTCTAGAATATGGATATGCAATAAGCGGACCTCCAGCTGTTGCAAAACTACAAGTCCCATCATGCTTCTGCCTCTGGGTGCCATGCTTGTGGCTGTCAGAGTCTTGCTATGCCTCATGGGACTTGTAGTTCTGCAACATCTGGAGGTCCGCTAATTGCATATCCCTGTTCTAGAAGGACTGTGTCTCTCCTCAGCCAGTGACATGGTTTATTTCTACCTGTCCTAACACACAACTTCAAAAGTCATTTTTGAGAAAGGAGCTAAAAAAAGCACCCACTTGTCTCCACCAGCTTGACTTGACTCATTAAATTGTACCATTAATAATGTTCTGCAAAAATAGGGAAGCCACCATACTTCATCTTGCAAAGCTTTGCACTTCATGGCTTACAGACCTGGTCCCTAGGAGGGTTCTGAACCACAGGGGGCTCCAACTTGGAGACTGCCGCTTGGTGAGATGCTTAAAGTGATTGATTTTTTCTAAATAGCAAACATGTCAGTCATACCTGCCTCCTCTATGCAGTTGGTTTTGCACAGAGCAGCCCGTATCCTCCTCTTCTCGGGTCCCTCTTCTGCTCTCATGGCCCCTCCCTCTGGTGAGTGCCCCCTCAGTCAGCAGCTTGCTATGGGGCACCCGAGTCAGAGCTCCGTGTATCCATTCAGACACGGAGCCCTGCCCCTCTCGCCCCTGATTGGTTGACTGATCTTGATCAACAGCTGTGGGAGCCTGTGGGAGCCTATGGCGCCGCTGCGGTGTCTCAGCCAATAAGGAGGAGCATCTGGGACAGCTAAGACACTCGTGGACATCGCTGGAGAGAGAAGGGGCTCATGTAAGTAATTAGGGGGGACTGGGGAGGCTGCTACACACAGAAGGTTATTTATCTTAATGCATAATACATAAATATATTATATAAATATAAAAAATTATTATACAATATTATTCATAACCCAAAGGGTTAAACCATGGATTTAGTCTCCCTTTACTTAGTAAATGAGACCAGACAACTTCTCCTTTTCAAGGACATGGTTTACTTGTATAAATGTCAAAAACAGGTTGAAGTAGACAACAATGTCACATACTGTACAGTGCCTTGAAAAAAGTATTCATACCCTTTGAAATTTTCCACATTTTTTCATGTTACAACCAAAAACGTAAATGCATTTTATTGGGATTTTATGTGATAGACCAACACAAAGTGGCCCATAATTGTGAAGTGGAAGGAGAATGATATATGTTTTTCAATTTTTTTTTTTTACAAATAAACGTGAAAAGTGTGGCATGCATTTGTATTCAGCCCCCTGGGTCAATACTTTGTACAACCACCTTTCACTGCAACTACAGCTGCAAGTCTTTTTGGGTATGTCTGTACCTGCTTTGCACATCTTGAGAGTGACATTTTTGGCCATGTTTACTGTGCAAAATAGCTTAAGCTCTGTCTGATTGAAAGGAGAGCGTCTGTGAGCAGCAATTTTCAAGTCCTGCCACAGATTCTCAATTGGATTTAGGTCTTGACTTTGACTGGGTCATTCTAATGCATGAATATGCTTTGATCTAAACCATTCCATTGTAGCTCTGGCTGGTTGTTTAGGGTCGTTGCCCTGGTGGAAGGTGAACCTCCACCCCAGTCTCAAGTTTTTTGCAGACTCAAACAGGTCTTCAAAGAATGAATATATTTCTAAAAAATGTAGCTCTTACCAAAGCTACAAAAGTCCTTATCACAGTTTAAATTAGACGGGGTACATCCTCAACTTGGGAAAAGTCAGACTTTCTTCTAAGAATGCCCTGTATTTGGCTCCATCTATCTTCCCATCAACTTTGACCAGCTTCCGTGTCCCTGTTGAACAAAAGCATCCCCACAACATGATCATGTCACCACCTTGTTTCACGGTGGGGATGGTGTGTTCAGGGCGATGTGCAGTGTTTGTTTTCCGCCACACATAGCATTTTGCTTTTAGGCCAAAAAGTTAAATTTTGGTCTCATCTGACCAGAGCACCTTCTTTCACATGTTTGCTGTGTCCCCCCACATGGCTTCTCGCAAACTGCAAATGGGACTTCTTATGGCTTTCTTTCAACATGAAAGGAGCATGTAGCCTTTTCTCATCATACCAGGTTTAGTCAAGCTGCAAATGTCACAGGAAGACTGGGTATCTTCACAGCTCACTGTAAGCTGACACATGGTATAATTCGGCAGCTGGGGGAGTATCTGGTCATCTGGGATGGGATTCAAAATTGTATTAAAGCTTGTAACGGCACAGAGCAGTCTATTGCCTCCTCTTCTGGAGTCCCCAGCTGGTGCTGACTGCTTCTTATTCTTGTGGATGCCCCCATAGCAAACCATATGCACCCATACGGGCATGCTCCCAAGCCGGGCTGTGTGCGTCCATAGACTCACACAGTGCAGCTCGACCAGGACCCCTCTCTCCTCAAAGTACTTGACTGACAGCAGCAGGAGACTGTGGCTACCTATGAGCCCAGGAAATGAAGCCGGGATAGTGCTTAGAGAGGAAGTAAACCCTGATAAATTTTACTTCCTTTTTTGTTCCCTGCAAAGTAAAAGCATAATGTGCTAGTATACATCACTCACATATACATCAGCCCCTCTTCATTCCGAGGCCGCGAACTCCGGCGCTGTGACTGGCTGGAGTTGTGTGATGTTACTCCCGTGCATGCACGCGGGAGCTGCCAGTCGCAGCACTCGCTAGTGAAGAAACTGCGCGGAGGGCTGTTTCTTCACAGCGCATACACCAATTACATCATTGGCACAGTACAAAGTAAATATCTGCTAAACGGCGCACATTTAGGAGATATTTACTGTACCTATAGGTAAGTGTTTGGGAGGGTGTGGAGTAGAGGGAACAATTAGTGGGGCGTTTTTTACTTTAATGCAGGAATGCAATAAGGTAAAAAAAAACTGTAATTGGTGTGACGGGGCGGTCCCCTGTCACGGTAGTTGTCCCCCAGGTTTGTCAACCTGGCAGGTTGACGGGCTCCAGGACTGATATTTGACACGGAGGGATCTGTTTTGGCAGTTTCCTCCAAGCTTTGTTAGATCCAGTTGGGAGCCTGGAGTTTGGAGATTTGTCAGCGATCTGGGAGGGAGGAAAGAAATCTCCAATTCTGGGACCAGGTTTTGAAAGCAGCCAGGAGGTTGATTGTCCAGGTGTGTGCGGGCCTGATAGGATCAAGGTTCTAGGCTCCACACGAGAAGTCCAGGACTGCAAGGGAGAAGCATGCATGTCTGCAGGGGTCTGTCTGGGAGCAGAGAGGAGGCCCTATGCGTTGGGCCGTAGCAGCAAGAGAGTGTCAGCCGGGATGCTGAGTGGGTACGGACCCGGGACACTGTTACAAGGTCAGGAGACCGAGGTCAGAAGCATGAGCAGCAGTGCTGACCATCAAGCCAGGAGGCTTGGTATTTTTACTGTGTTATTTCTTTTCCTGTTTTGAAGTGAAACCCCTGCGTGGGAGAACTCTGGAAGGACTGTAATTTCAGTTATTTTTAATAAACATGGGCTGTCATGCCCTTAGAGAGAGCCTAAGGCCTCATACACACGGACGTTTCTTAAAAAATAAACAAAACATCGGGCCCGACGTCAAGGAAAAAAAAATGCGTTTTTAGTCGGCGTCAATAGGCGTTTTTAAAAAAAAAAATTCATCCCGCTATTTTTCAACCTAAAAACGTCAGCGCCAAAAAACGCTGGTTAACGCCGGTACGGCGTTAGTTGGCGTTAATGAGCATTTTGCGGCGTCGCGTCAAAAAACGCCAAAACGCTACAGCCTCAGAACGCGCTGGCCGTGGGTTCTAGTTTCAGTTCACTAACGACGACGCCATCTACAGCTCAAAAACTTCTGCGTTTTTATGGGGCCATTGACTAACATGGAGAGCTGCAAAAAATGCCAGAAAACGCTGGCGTCAAAAATCATCCGTATGTATGAGGCCTAACTGTCGTGAACTCACTCCAAACGCATCTACCACGAGCGCTAACGGTTTTGTTCAATTTCCTTTAGATTTACCTTCTACTATGTAGTGCAAGGGCCTGTCTAATTGCATACAGATGGAAAGTGTTTAGGTTTGACCTCATATATTATATGGTTTTGGTGAATCTAAAGAAATTGTGTAGTGTGTATCCAGCTTTAGACTTTAGAAGCACTGTAAGCAAACCTTGCCACTTTTTCCTAAAATGGGCAAGCTAACAGGGTCACTTTCTTTAGGCTGCTTTACCATTTCAATTAACTTGTAGATCTGTTCTTTGTGAATGAGGTTTTGCTAATTTGCACTGGTTCTTGAACTGACTTTTTTTTTCTTTTCTTTTTTTTTTCATTTTTCTATAAAGAAATCCCAGAAAACCAAAAACATTTGGTTAGAGAATTAAATCAAAAGCTTTTGATGGTAACACATGATAAAGAGGCCAATCCCAGCGTGTATATTGGACTTCGCCTTTCTGAAGAGCACAATCTGGAAAAAGAGAATGAATACGTTCAGAAATTGAAGCCTGAGGATCTTTGCAGCAGGTAACACAGAGAATCTATTCTACACCATGTTTTATGATTTATGGATGCATGATTCCAACCATTGCTTTTGCACCTAAGCCTAAATTGTAGGTTGTTAATTTATACATTTTCGCTATTATATTGAAAAGATCTAATGTAGTAGTTGGTATGACTTTTTTTTTTCTGTTAAAACTTGAACTGAGCACAATATTTGTCTTTGTAGCAGCTTGAATACCAAGGATGTTGAGCCAAAGACAGGACTAATCGCTCTTCACTTGATGGCTCAAAAGGCTTCTTGTGATATCACACATAGAATCAAGTTAATCACATGTCTGAAACATCATCTCCTCAAAGAAAAAGAAAGTTTAGGTAATGACTAGGCTCAGACCTCTCTAGTTTTCTTGTCTATAGAATTAAGTTTTGGGTAGCATGAGAATGGGCTAGAAACTCTGCTGTACTGTAAAATCCTATTGGACATATTTGCATCGATTGAAAAGAACCCAGTCTTTGTGTGATGAATCCTGTTATCTAAGCAATTATTCAAAAGGGATAGTGGTTAAAACTGCAGGCTGAACAAAAAAAAAAAAAACGATTCCTCCACTTGCGCTACCAGTGCATATGGATGCTCCTCTTGTGAGGCTGTTGTGTTCTGGCAGCTGTCAGAAAGCCCGGACAATGGCTGCCATCTTTCAGCTGACAATTTTCCACTGGGATATTGAGCAGGAGAGGCTGACATAGCCACCTGCATAGCGAATTTTGCGCAGTGTATGGCCATAATTATAGTAAGTAAACCACAGATTGTCTATCTAGAGTTCCATTATCCGTAATAGTTGGAGATGCACTATCCTGTCACCAGTCTCCTTTCTCCTCTTCTAATGGTGCCATACATGTAACAATCTGATCAGATGTTTCTTCACAGAATCCAATAATATGATCAGATCCATGAATTATCAAAAAAGGCACATAGTTTGTCATTGGAGCAAAACTGATCAATATTAATCATAATTATTCTGATCACGCAGGATGGAAAATCTGCCCGTAGATAATTGGATATGATAAATAAAATAATTGTAAAGGTTATGGTTTTGTTTTTTGTTTTTTTACCTTCTGTGTGGATCGAGCCCGCATAAGTGCCCACAAGGCAAACTGCTTGCTATGAGGGTACTCAGCAGGGGGGAGGAACCTGGATTACTGGCAGGAAACCCCAGAAGAGGAGGATCAGGGCTGCTCTGTGCAAAACCTTTGCACAGAATGGGTAAGTATGACATGTTTGTTATTTAAAAAAAAATCTCTTTACAATCACTTATAAAGTGAATGGCACATCAAACCATTTTATTGATCTTTTTTATTGATCATATTTTTAATTGGACACTAAATATGTTGGCAATACAATCTCTTATATAAAATAGTTGTGTGTATGGCCACCATTACAAATGCCTGAGTGTGTCACTGCACTACACGTGCACTGCAAGCAATGTACAAACAAAACAATGTACAAACAAAAATAAAACTGCAAAAAGAAAGGGAAAGGCAGAAGAGATACATAACTCTAGTTATATCTATTACCATTTTTTTTAGACTTTAGTTACACTTATAAAGTGAATGTAAAGGATATTTTTTTAAATAACAGACATGTTACACTTACCTGGTCTGTGCAATAGAATTGCACAGAGCAGCCCCGATCCTCCTCTTCTGGGTCCCTCTCTGGCGCTCCCGGCTCCTCCTTTTTGGTATGCCACCATGGGAAGCCACTTCCTATTGTGGCCCCCTGCCATGGGCTCAATCCCGAGCCACAGTGCCTGCGCCCATAGACACAGACAGCATGGCTTGGCCCTGTCCCATCACAGGGTTTGAATGACAGAAGCAGAAGCCAATGGCACCCTCTGCTTCAGCAAGACCTGTGAGAGCTGCTACAGATGGCCACACATCGAGTGAGGCGAGTATAAGGGGGTTGAGGGAATGAAACAGATACTGGAACATATTTTTTTTATCTTTAAAGTAGAACTATAGGCAAAACTTTTTTTTTAACTTTTGGATAGAGTAAGGGAGGGTTATAACCCCTGTCAGATTTTTATATATATTTATATTTTTTGCCATCCGTGTCCCATTGTGGAGATTTTCCTTCACTTCCTGTTCCATAGCCAAATAGGAAGTGAGAGGAAATCCCTGCAAATTAAGGGAATTCTTCGTGGAACCCCGGATCATCAGGACAAGTGCCCCCATTGGAAGATTTCCTGTCTATTAATTTTCTATGGAAAACCCAAAATGTAAGATTTCATTTCACTTTCAAAGATAATGGTAAACAGGACAAATGGAGAGGGTGAATCTCCCTAATGGGGACACAGACCGCAATAAAAACTGACTGCCGTTATAATCCCTCTCCAGTCTATCCCAAAGGGGAAAAAAGTTTTGCCATTTAGTTATACTTTAATGCAGCTAATGCAAAAAATGTTTAGACTTTAGAACGACTTTAAGGTTAGGTGCTAAACACCTATGCTAAATAACCCGTGTAAGAGAGATGACAGGCCACGTGATCTTCCCTGTGTCAGGTTCACACAGGGGAATCCGACTTCAGGGGCGACTCGATGCCGCCCGCACAGCGTGACTTTAGCGCGGCTTGCAAACAACCTCTGTAATAGAAGTCAATGCAAGTCGCTTGAAGTCACCCCCAAAGTAGTGCAGGAACCGTTTTCTAAGTCAGAGTGACTTGAGTTGCTCCGACTTAGAACGGTTCCATCGCACTGCATGGAGCGTGACTTGTCAGGCGGCTAAGTCACCTGACAAGTCACCCCTGTGTGAACCGGGACTAGGACTAAGGGGAGAGAAGAGAGCACTTTACAATGGCTGGAAATGCCTGGGACCTGTGGTGTCGCCCATAAACTCCTATGGCCCATCTGATGTTGGCACTTCCTCCTCTCTCTGCAGTTGCGCTGACACAGAGGCGCGGATTGTGTGACCGGACTGGAGCAGGCTGAAAATACAGTATATACATCCTTCTTACACACTTTTTATCCATCCTAGGTAGCAGGAGGGGGAGGAGGGAACCTTTTTTAAGACTAGTTAGGTTTAACCTGGACTTCAACTTTAAGTATTTAATGGTTGCATTTTAGATGTTTACAGTAGAGTCAAGTTTCAGTGTGTTTCAGGATGGTGAAGGCATTCTCTTAGTGTTAAGCCACCCACATACGGGCCAAATGTTGGAAGACCTTAGCTGGTTCAATAAACGGCAACTTCTGGCCCGTGTGTATGTTGGTCTGTCCAACAGAAGCCGGCTATTTGGCTGGCTTCTGTCGGATGAGCATGCAGGAAAACCAGCATCCAACTGACTCCCAATCAGCGCTCATGCCGATTTAGCCAATGGCAGAGAGCACTGATCGGAGTGTTCTGGCGGGGAACACAACAGCTCATCGGGGAGAGATGGCTGTACTAACCAGATGGTTAGTACAGCGACTCCAACAACCGGAGCTGTCCATTTTTTTTGTTCAACAGAAAAACTTGTAATGTGTACCAGGCATTAGGGTGAGGACTGGGTTAAGTTTGTTTTTTTGTTTTTTTTTAGTCAAGTTAAAAGTTAGGGGTTAGGTATCAGGGTTACATTGAGTGACA
>BLSH010225185.1:39966-50965 GCA_018402905.1 Glandirana rugosa
TCTTGGAGACGACGGTCACAAGGGTGATCCTCTCATGAAGTAAACACGATCCTATCGCTCCTTATTAGGTTTTAAAACTCAACAGCGGACTTGTTCTTATCTCGCCTTTATAAGGTTGCTCCTATGCACAAGACCACTTTTGAAAATTTTCTAGAGACTAGTGCAGGATAACACGCATGTTTTATCTTTCACTTTCTTTCAGAAGGTTTACCTTGTGTCTACTTTTCTTTTTTTTTTTTTTATTAGTCTGTCCCCAAATTGTAGGTATGAGATACGTTTTACCGGCCGCCTACTCCGCCTAGTGGTAGAGCCGGCCCTGATATTGCAAGTAGTTTTTTTGCCATTTTGCATAGAGTATGGATGTTAAACCCCTGTCTGATTATTTTTTTTTTTTTTCTTTTCATCTGTGTTCCATTTGGAAGACTTTCTTTCACTTTCTATTTTGTACGCACAATAGGACGTGATCAGAGATCTTTTAAAAGTTTTCACCAGAACACGTATCCTCGTTGGAATATTTCCGCTCTATTCTTGTTCAGGCGACAACTCAAAATTTTGGATTATTCCTCGCTATCCTAGCACAAATGAAGTACTCTCCTAGTGGGAACACTGGCAGCAGAGGTTCTAAGCCCACACTACTCTATCCAAGACTAAAATTTTTGTCTCAACCCTGCTTAATTTCCTGTAATTCTGACCGCTTCAAATGCTAATGGTGTTAACTACTATACAGGTGGTGAATTTGTTTCTTTCTGTTTCCACTTAACAGTGCTATATGGTAAACCATTAACCAGCTATTATCAATACAGCCTTGGTATTCTGGGATTGTGTGTCAATGATAAGTTAATCGATAAACATTTTATCAACAAGATCACCTATGCTGAAGAAAGGAATCAGTTTATCCATGGAAAAACCATGTCTATAGGTAAGAAGCAGTGACCATGTAGAATGTATGAAAATCTGTTTTTGATTTACCTTCACTCTGAGTGACAAGAATAGAATTCTCCTAAACCAGTATTAAGCTCCTGCTATCAGTGTGTGTTCTGCCGATATCCATATATATATGCTAATTCATTGTCTCAGCTATGAAGAAAGACATGAGGAAGCACAGAAGCTTAAAAACAAAAGTGGACTATTTCGGTACCCAAGGAACATGACGTTCACACAATATAATAAAATAAACACATCTTTACTACACTCCTAATAATTATGAAACACAAGAAGATATAAAGATATAAAACAATAAACACTTAAACAAATTTAAATTCACATAAAAGCGCACGTTGCCCCAGACTGATTTTTTTTTTTTTTCCGCCAAAGGTCTAAGATACAGTGTGCCTTGAAAAAGTATTCATACCCCTTGAAATTTTCCACCTGTTGTCATGTTACAACCAAAAACATAAATGTATTTTATTGTGATTTTATGTGATAGACCAACACAAAGTGGCACATAATTGTGAAATGGAAGGAAAATGATAAATGGTTTTTAACATTTTTTTACAAATATATATGTGAAAAGTGTGGCATGCATTTGTATTCAGTCCCCAAGTCAATACTTTGTAGAACCACCTTTCACTGCAATTACAGCTGCAAGTCTTTTTGGAATGTCTCTACCAGCTTTGCACATCTAGAGAGTGACATTTGTGCCCATTCTTTGCAAAATATCTCAAACTCAGATTGGACGGAGAGCATCTGTGAAGAGCAATTTTAAAATCTTGCCACAGATCCTTAATTAGATTTAGGTCTGGCCTTTGACTGGGCTATTCTAACACATGAATATGCTTTGATCTAAACCATTCCATTGTAGCTCTGGCTGTATGTTTAGGGTCCTTGTCCTGCTGGAAGGTGAACCTCCGCCCCAGTCTCAAGTCTTTTGCAAACTCTAACAGGTTTTCTTCTAAGATTGCCTGTATTTGGCGCCATCCATCTTCCAATCAACTCTGACCAGCTTCAGTGTCCCTGCTGAAGTAAAGCATCCCCACAACATGATGTTGCCACCACCATGTTTCACAATGGGGTAGTGTGTTCAGGATGATGTGCAGTGTTAGTTTTCTGCTACACTTAGCATTGTGCTTTTAGGCCAAATGGTTCAATTGGTCTCATCTGACCAGAGCACCTTCTTCCACATGTGTGCTGTGTCTCCCACATGGCTTATCACAAATTCCAAATGGGACTTCTTATGGCTTTCTTTCAACAATGGTTTTCTTCTTGCCACTCTTCCATAAAGGCCAGATTTGTGAAGTGCATGAAGACTCCATACACACTATTAGATTTTCTGCAAATTTTTGTCTTCAGATTTACCAAAACCATGTACTATGAGGTCAAACCTTAGGAGTTTCAATTTGTATGCAATCAGGCAGGCCCTTGCACTGCATGGTTTTGGTAAATCTGAAGGAAAAAATCTGCAGAAAATCTAATAGTGTGTATGGGGTCTAATAGTTGTCCTGTGGGCAGATTCTCCCACCTGAGCTGTGGATCTCTGCAGCTCCTCCAGAGTTACCATGGGCCCCTTGGCTGCTTCTCTGATTAATGATCTCCTTGTCCGGCCTGTCAGTTTAGATGGACGGCCATGTCTTGGATGGTTTGTAGTTGTGCCATACTCTTTCTATTTTTTGATGATGGATTGAACAGTGCTCTGTGAGATGTTCAAAGCTTGGGATATTTTTTTATAACCTAACCCTGCTTTAAACTTCTCCACAACTTTATTCCTGACCTGTTTTGTGTTCTTTGACCTTCATTATGCAGTTCAATAAGGTTCTCTAACAAACCGCTGAGGGTTTCACAGAACAGTTGTATTTATACTGAGATTAAATTACACACAGCTGTATTTATACTGAGATTAAATTACACACAGGTGGACTCTATTTACTAATTAGGTGACTTCTGAAGGGAATTGGTTCCACTAGATTTTAGTTAGGGGTATCAGAGTAAAGGGGGCTGAATACAAATGCACCCCACACTTTTTTTCAGATATTTATTTGTAAAAAATGTTGAAAACTATTTATCATTTTCCTTCCACTTCACAATTATGTGCCACTTTGTGTTGGTCTATCACATAAAATCCCAAAACAATACATTTATGTTTTTGGTTGTAACATGACAAAATGTGAAACATTTCAAGGGGTATGAATACTTTTTTCAAGGCACTGTACAGATTCCAGGTGCTGATAGATGAGATTACAATATGTGGCCATCCCTCTTCGTGTTTCAGGACGTTTGTTGTTTCCTCAGGAGTCCAAAACTGTCTACAATAGAACACAAAAATATTTATACAGCATAAACAAAAATGTGCACAAAAATTTATAAATGCAATGATATTGGGTCATGGAGGTGATCATTAAATTGCTTACCGACAAGTGCCCAAAAGAGCATGCCATGCGGGAATGCCAGAACCTCCCCCACAGCGGGCATGGGGAGTATAGGAGAGGACCCACCAATGCCCCAACCATGGGCTGAAAAAAATCAAAAATCAGTATAATAGTGAAAAGTTACAAGAAATGGGGGTAGAAAAGAGGACCTAAGGGCAACTACGGGGGGTAAAGGGGAGGGGGGCCAGGAGGTTACTGTATAGTATGGGGGGGCATGAGAGTACAGTATAGGGAGCCAGGAGGAAACTGGAGGGCACAGTACTCATGCAGAGTAGCTCAGGGAAGCTGCTGGATCGCGAGCGTATCTCGCTCACTGATTACCACCCTCCTCTCCCATTCCTCCTGAGTGATGTCGGACACGCAGGCTCCTGGGATGGATAGGAGGGATGGGCCGCCCTGGATAGGCAAACAGGACAGTGATGTTAGTTGTTTCTCTCTGCGCTCTGCAACCTGTCAGATCTTTGGTAGATAGTAGTGGAACCCCAGTTGAGAAACCCTGATCTAGAAGTTAGTGATGTAATTAATTCCTTAGGAGTTATTTTACATTTTAGCAAACCATGCTCAGCACAGCAACAACACAACACCCAACTAATACATCATTAAGTGAAAACGTTTAACTTTCTGTAACAGGATCTATTAAAGTTGTCTACCCAAACAAAAAAAAAAAAAACCTGTAAGGCAAGGGCATAATGAGCCAGTATGCACCGCATACTAGCTCATTATGAACTACTCACCTTAGAAAGAAGCTCCCACAGGGCTGCCTGCTCCCTGCAGAGGGAGCGGACATCTTCGCTGTGTGGCTTTCTCCGGGTTCATGGCTCCGGCGCTGTGAGTGGCCGGACCCGCAAGACGTCACTCCTGTGCATGCGCTCTGGAGCCCGTCTTTCCGGCAGACTTTCCGGTAGGATCCGGCGCTATGTGCTGGGCCATCACTGCGCATGTGCCGTGACGTCAACGGCTGCATTGCAAGTGGATTATCTCCTAAACCATACAGGTTTAGGAGATATTGATTTTACCTACAGGTAAGCCTTATAGGCTTACCTGTAGGTAAAAAAGACTTTAGGGGGTAGACTACTGTTTTAATTAGAAGCTTGGGGAGGTAGGAATTAATTTTACTGGAAAAGTGTATACTAATGTGTAGCTTTTAGCTGCCTGTATTTCTAGATCTACTGACCATTTCCACGTGCAACTTTCACAGAAGGTATCCCCTGTGTATATATGTTTTTAATCATGTGCTCACTATGAATTGTTTTGGGTTTGTTGTAAAGTAAAATTCACATCTGTTTAGTATAACAATCGATTCGACTGAATGTAATGGTGTGATGGGCTAAATTTTTTTTAAAAAATGGTCATCTATGGCCATTCTAATGAAATATCAACACTCAGGATGGCCTGCTAAGCAAAGCAAAATTCTGAAGCACATCACTGCACTGCTGCCCTTGGGCTCTGTGTCAGATAGAAGATTGTTAGGAGTGTACAAGTTTACTTGAAAGGCCAATTTCACTAATGTTATACTAAAATTTTCATTAGTTACTGGCGAGTAAAAGTACAGCTGAAATTTATACAGCCCCTCTATAAAGGTGACATAAGCATCAGCTATGCTCTGCTAAATTAAACTTCCTGTAGCTTCTTAAAAGTGCCCTTTTTTTTTTTTTTTTTTGCCTTCCCTACCTTGGCCTATTGCCTTCTCCAGCTTTAATGTAAAGGGTGTGATGGACAGGTTCAACCTGCATTCCCAAAACCCTGTAAGTGACCACATTTCCCATATTTTTTTGTGCCATTTCCTCCTGGTAGACATTGTGTTTAGGGTGAGAGTAGGGAAGCAGTGACCCCTCAGTAATAGTGGGTGCCTCGCTGACCATCTTATTTAAATGACAGCAGACAGCACCACATCACGCTGTAGTCCTAATGACTACAGAGGAAGCAAACCACAACGTATTCTGGGGGAGTGTGGAAGAGTGGTCACTTGACTGGAGAAAATGATGACAGCTGTGGATTAGAGCACTTTTTATATAGTAGGTAGTGCCATTATTCTTGATTTTATGATATGGACAGATACTAACATAGCATTTGCATTACATTGCTGCTTTAGATTGCATTGTTTAAGATGTGCATACAGTTCTATTTTAAATCGCACGCTGCCTTCTTCTATCTGGATGGGAAAGTCTTCAAGTCTCACCCAACAGCCATAGTGCCCTAATGGATCTTACTTTAGACAGAATAAACTATTACAGTCCAGTTTCAGCAAAACATTATTGATGACAGAGTCTCTGACACAAAGTGCTGTGGGGGAAATCTCACCAATGCACTATAAGGTCACAAGAAGCTACCATGTGATTCAACCCACTGATGTCTATTCAAAAATGTGTATATTCTATTTGAATTGAGTTCTAAGTTTTTGCTAGTAAATTATCAGCTGCATACAAATGACTTGCTGAGTTGCTCCTATGTTAAGAAAAATAAAAATTAAATCTTGCTGCTCATAACAGTAGGATTCTGACCTTCATACACAACTGTGTTTTAGTCCTCATTCATATGGGACATATCAATGAGTACATCCACGTGTGGGCCATGTTTACCCGCACGGGGATGCACAAATGTTGCATGCATATCTGTGCAGGCAGTCCCATTCATGTCAACTGGGATGCAGCGGCTGCACGAACGTATGTATGCATTCTGGATAATGCACCCACACAGATGTTAGATTGGGAACAGTGGCTATATCTGTCCAATTGTCATGTATGGGACTGCCTACACGGGATGCACTGAACACTACCTATATGACCTTACACGGGCGTACACATTGATACGCCCCATGTGAATGAGTCCTGGAAAGAAAGGGAGAATCTGAATGACTGGTCAACAAGAAGCAACTTGTGCCACAAATTTTTTTTTTCCTGTATCTCTGATTCGTTTGGTAACATGCCTCCTTATGTTCTACTGTTACAGACACAGAAGCCATGGCTGGTTTAGCGCTCCTATGTTTAAAAAATTCGAATAAGTATTCTCGTGAAGAGGTCGTCTACATGAAGAAGGCTATCAAAAGTATTAAAGACAAAATTTTGACCTCACAGGGCACTGATGGGCAATTAGGAAACATCTATAGCACGCCTCTTGCTGTCCAGGTAAGCCTGCAGAGATTGTTTAGATCCAACAGCTTCTCATCCAGATTACTTTGAAAAATTGTTTTGGTCATATATATATTTTATCTATTGTACTTCTCAACATTTGAAATTTTACATTCCTGACATGATTTAGTGGTTACATAGCAAGCATCTTAGGTCGTGTAGTTTTTAGCAGTAAATTATTGAAGAAGCAGTCACAAGGTTTTAAAGCTGAACTCCAGACAAACCCCTAAATACACAGGTAAAATTTACATCCTGATTGTACAGTATAGCTTCTTGAAATCCTTACAACTGGGTCACATGCAGCTACCTTCAAGTGATTGGACACTAACAAAAAAGAGCTTCTGCGAAATACACCCCCACACACACACACACACACACACACACACACACACACACACACACACACACTCCCAGCTGGACCTCTTCTATCTGCTGAGAGAAGCTTACCTTCTTGTATTGATTTTTTTTTTCTCAATCGTTCGTTGACGGACGCAGCCTCCATTCTTGACATGTGGGGTTTATGCACCTTTCACTAGGAGTGGACAAGGCAGAACATAGTTCAGCTCAAAGCAGACACAGCCCCTCCCAGGGGGCAGTCCTTACTTGGCATATCCCCTCCTGCCCTGCTCAGCAACTCAGTTTTTTCTGCCTAGTGCAAGGAGTAGGACCTGGCTCCCTGCTGGGATCTGCGGTTCCCCGTTCTTTTTTTCACAAGATTTGTGATGAAGAATGCAATCAAGTAGCCGGCTGGGTGACAGGCTGGATATCCTAGATCCAGGGAGTCTCCCCAGCGCGGCTGACAAATGCGAGCCGACCCTTAGCTGCACGCGGGGTCGGCCGTGTCGGGTCTCGTTCCGTGCGGGGCGGCCGGTGGGTTAAACGTCCCGCCAGCACACCTAGGACCGGGGTCCGCGTCACGGTTGATGCGTGGCTAGCAGCTCCCCCTGAACCGGCGGGGTGGCAGGTCTGCCTCGGATGGCTACCCGCTGCTCCCGTCCAGAGTGGTGAGTATGCTTCTCCTCTACCTGCCGCCCCCCTGTGGGGGGGGGTGTCCCCCTTCTGCGTGTATAGGTGGCTGATCCTACCTACCCTCTAGTATTGTCCCCCCTCCCCCCCCCCCCCGGGCTGTAGCATCTCCCTGCCTGGCTGCGTTTCACTGGATGGGCTGCGGGCGATCAGCATGTTAGTCACGGCCGCCATTTTCTCTGTAGCCGGCCGCGTGTCGGTAGGGGGAGTCCTCCTGGGATCCCCTGGGGCCCTAGTGCGACAGCTTGAGGGGCGGTGTGAGACGCACAGTCTGGTTTAACTGGTGGTTGTCTTCCAGGGTGCGGGCAATGGCGGCTGAAGCCGGTGTTGCCCAGCCAGGTGTCTCCGGTGGGGACCAGGGAGCGCTGGGACCTGTGGTTTGGCTGGACAGATTGACGGCCATCCTGGAGGGATTCTTCTCCCGGGTGGAGCCGATCCGTGACCGTGGGGTGGCGCTTTGCGGTAGGGGATCTCCACTACCAGTTTGTGGCCCTTGCATTCGGTCTGGCCTCAGCCCCACGGGTCTTCACCAAGCTCCTAGCCCCAGTGCTGGCTCTGCTGCGGCAGAGGGGCATAGCAGTGGTGGCATATCTCGACGACCTCCTCCTGCAGGCAGAGTCGGCCTCAGCCTTGAAGGACAGTGTGGACATGACCCTCGGTTTCCTGCGGGACTTCGGCTGGGTGATCAACCTTCTGAAGTTGGAACTGACTCCGTCGCGCTGGTTGGAATATGTGGACTTGGTCCTGGACACGGAGCTGGCGAAGGTGTTTCTTCCTGCCGCCAAGGTCTTGACACTTCAAGTTGCGGTGCAGACCCTGCTGTCTCAGCGGTTATCCTCTCTCAGATTTTGCATGAGGGTGTTGGGACTGATGGTCTCCACCTTCGAGGCGGTGCCCTATGCCCAGAGTCACACCCAGTCCCTGCAGCGGGCAATCTTGCTGCGGTGGGACAAGTCTCCAATATCCCTGGATCGGGTGATCAGTTTGGATCACCGGACTCGAGGTTCTCTCGCCCGGTGGCTCGTTTCTTCCCGTGGACTGTACGGTGGTCACGATGGATGCCAGCCTATACGGCTTGGGGGGGGTCCTGGGGCGGTTGTTGACCCAGGGCCGCTGGTCTCCGGAAGAGTCCCGTCTCCTGATCAATGTGCTGGAACTTCGAGTGAGCAGGCTTTGCCTCTCCCACTGATCTGGGAGGTTGCCACGGGCGTCCTGTTCGGGTCCAGTCAGACACAGGCTGTGGCTTATGAGAACCATCAGGGCGGAACGAGAAGCGCGGCAGCGGCGTCAGAAGTAGCCCACATTCTGCGGTGGGCAGAGCTTCATGTGCCGGCAATCTCCGCCGTTCACATCCTGGGCGTCAAGAATTGGCAGGCGGACTACCTCAGTCGCCAGAGGCTGGATCAGAGAGAGTGGTCCCTTCACCCGGAGGTGTTCCGCCAGATTAGTCAAAGGTGGGGTACACCAGACGTGGACCTCCTGGCGTCCTGGCTCAACTGGAAAGGGGTAGGCCTTCGTGAGCAGAACAAGGGATCCGCTGGCAGATGCGGCTGATGCCCTCGGTACCGATTGCTCTATGCCTTCCCTCCACTTACGCTACTCCCGCGCCTGCTGCGCAGGATAGAGGCAGAAGGGATTCCAACCATTCTGGTAGCACCGGATGGCCTCGACGTCCTTGGTACACCGATGTGGTGTGCATGGTGGTCGATGTTCCCTGGCGTCTCCCGCTTCGCAAGGACCTACTTTCACTGGGACCCATCTTGCACCCTGCTTTACCCTCGCTGGCTTTAACGGCCTGGCTATTGAGTCCCAGGTGTTAAAAGATAGGTGACTCTCTGAGTCAGTGATTCCCACTATGCTCAAGGCACATAAGGCCACTTCACGCAAGATCTATCTATCATTGCCTGGTGCAAGGCGGGGGGATGGAACCCCCGTTCTTTCTCAGTGGCTAGGGTGCTGACCTTCCTTCAGCAAGGCCTAGATCACAAGTTGGCATTGAGCACGCTTAAGGGGCAGATTTCTGCCCTGGTGATTCTTTTTCTGCGTTCCTTGGCGACCCATTCCTTGATCCATACCTTTGTCCAGGGGGTTCGTCATGTCGCTCCCCAGGTACGGTCACCTTTGGCGCCTTGGGACCTTAATCTGGTCCTTTCAGTGCTTCAGAAGCCGCCTTTCAAAAATATCAGGGAAATTTCCCTGCAACTGCTCTCGCAGAAAGCGGCCTTTCTGGTGGTGATAACATCCGTTAGCCGGGTGTCTGAGCTGGCTGCTCTGTCCTGTAGGTCCACGTACTTGGTCTTACATAGGGACAAGGCGGTTTTGCGCCCTTCTCCGTCCTTCTTACCAAAGGTGGTCTCTTCTTTTCACATCAATGAGGACATTGTCCTCTCTTCGCTGTGTCTGCTCCTGTCTCATCCTAAGGAAGTTGCTGGATGTGATTAGGGCTCTGCGGGTGTATTTGGGAGCCACGACCTCGTTTCGGAGGTCCGATGTGCTTTTTGTCGCGGTAGATGGCCCGCGCAAGGGGATGGTGGCCTCGTCGGCCACCATTTCCCATTGGATATGACAGACGGTGACCCGTGCGTATGCTGTTCGGGGCCAGGTGCCCCCCTTTCTGGTCAAGGCTCACTCTACCAGGGCGATTAGTACTTCCTGGGCTTTCCGACACCAGGCGTCAGTTTCTCAGGTGTGCAAGGCGGCCACTTGGACCTCGGTGCACACTTTTTCCAAGTTTTACAGAGTTGATGTTGCTTTTGGCTGCACAGTTATGCAGGCGGTGGTGTGAGGCGCATCTGGCACCTCCCAGAGACCTCTTTTGTTGGGTACTGTTGTTGTTGTTGCCCACCCCTCATTGTGACACTGCTTTGGGACATCCCCACATGTCAAGAATGGAGGCTGCATCTGTCAATGAACTCAGAGAAAAGGATTTTAGGGTAAGTCAAAAAATCCTATTTTTTCCCCATTTTTCTTTTTCCATGAGGATTCTTCTAACAATGCTTGGTTACACCTTAACCACTGCGAAGATCCTTTGAGGGTATGCCCATTTTGGTGGGCAAACCTAGGAGGTGTGATGTATGTGAACAATTTGTGCTTTGTGTTCAAACAGCGCTTGCAATGCGTGATCTATTGAAATTTTCTCTATTGCTAGTTTGCAATCATTCATAAAATACGTGAAAATACTGCAATCATTCATAAAATACGTGAAAATACTGCAATCATTCATAAAATACGTGAAAATACTGCATACATTAATAACGATAGTTGCTGCTGTAGCCCAGTTGCTGCAGCAAATCTTAATTGTGTCTGGGTGAATGAGTAAACTTACAGTGAATCCGCAGTTTCAATAAATATACAATTTCACATAAATGCAATAAATACTGTAGAAATGTGGGTAAAATATAAGATAAAGTAAAATATATATATATAAAGTCCAAATAGAAGTGCTGTGCTCTGTGCAAAAACGGTTCTTTATGTGCAAGTCCA
>BLSH010225327.1:0-25024 GCA_018402905.1 Glandirana rugosa
ACCCGAACGATTTTTGAAATGTCCGGGTCCGGGTCCGTGCCACGGACACCCGAAAGTTCGGTACGGACCCGAACGTTACAGTCCGGGTTCGCTCAACACTAGTTATGAGCCTGCATGACAGATACAATAAAGAAGGGAACACCAGAATGTCTTTTTTTATTTCAAGAGGCTCTGGTAACAGCAACAGAGTGGCTCTTAGTGGGCTGTCCTGCTTTCACAACCACCTCTCTGTAAATAGCTCTCCCCAGCCCCCATTTTGCTGAATGTCCTTGGCTTGATGACAGTCTGGCACCCGCAAGGGCTTGGAGACATGTACAGTATCTCACAAAAGTGAGTACACCCCTCACACCCCTAAATAATTTATTCTTTCCTTTCATGTGACAACACTGAAGAAATGACACTTTACTACAATGTAAAGCAGTTAGTGTACAGCTTGTCTAACAGTGTAAATTTGCTGTCCCCTCAAAATAACTCAACACACAGCCATTAATGTCTAAACCGCTGGCAACAAAAGTGAGTACACCCCTAAGTGAAAATGACCAAATTGGCCCTGTGAATACGGCGAGTTATCAGCCAGTATCTTTAATCAACGTGGACGTGAAGATATTCGCCAAGATTTTGGCTCCCCAATTGGCCCTTTTTGTACCCTCCTGGATCGGATTCGAGGCCAGGGACAAAATGATTAAAGCCCTGAATCTACATCATTGGCTAACCACACATCAACAAGAAGGATTCTTTCTGGCCATGGACGCGGAGAAGGCGTTTGACAGGGTTGCGTGGGCTTATATGGATGCAGTCCTGGATCACTTGGGGATCCAGCAGTGCATGAAGGCACTCATTATGGCCTTATACTACAAGCCCACAGCACGAGTCCAGACTAACGGACACCTGTCGGGCACCTTCTCCGTGTCCAATGGGACCAGACAGGGCTGTCCCCTCTCTCCTTTGCTATACATTCTTACGCTAGAGCCCTTTCTTCGTTACGTCAGGTCCAGGGGGACATAAGGAGAATCCAGGTCCGGGACAGGGAATACAAAATTGCCGCCTTTGTGGACGATGTCCTTCTCTTCTTCTCGGTGCCGCACATATCTCTGTCCAATCTGCTACAGGCGCTGGAAGAATTTAAAACCTTATCTAACCTGAAAATAAACTACACAAAATCATATGCCCTGAATGTATCCCTGCTGGCCAAAACAGTATCCTACTGTCAGCAACACTTCCCGTTCCAATGGACAGAAGACGACATTAAATATCTGGGAATTCTGATCCCTTCGAAACTTGGGCAGCTCTATAAGAGGAACTTCCTTGCCGAGCGCCACAATATTCAATGGGACCTTCAGAATTGGGACAAAGGACGCATCTCTTGGTTTGGGCGTGCATCCATTATTAAAATGACGATCTTGCCCAAATTATTATATAAAATCCAAACGTTATCTATCTGCCTCCCTCCAGCCTTCTTTGACTTATACAAGTCCATATGTCGGACCTTTCTATGGTCCAACAAACCGGCGTGCATTGCCTGGGCCAAATTGGTGCTACCGAAGTGTAAAGGCGGAATTGGTCTCCAGAGATATTACCAGGCAACCCACTTAGCCCGGATAGTGGACTGGAGGCTACATGCTAAGTGTAAAGGCTGGGGGAACCTGGAGAACTTGACTTCTGGGACCAACCTCCAGTTGATGCCATGGATCAATAGGAGTTTTATCTCGGGAACGGCATTACTCCACCCCCTGGTGGGAGCCATTATCTCTGAGTTTGACAGGGCCTGTGATAGACACTCAGTATCGGCCAAACTACAGTCAGGTCCATAAATATTGGGATATCGACACAATTCTAATCTTTTTGGCTCTATACACCACCACAATGGAAATGAAACAAACATGATGTGCTTTAACTGCAGACTTTCAGCTTTAATTTGAGGGTATTTACATCCAAATCAGATGAACGGTGTAGGAATTACAACAGTTTGTATATGTGCCTCCCACTTTTTAAGGGACCAAAAGTAATGGGACAGAGTAACAATCACAAATCCTTTGCAGTCAATTACAGCCTGAAGTCTGGAATGCATAGACATCACCAGACGCTGGCTTCTACTGCAACTGTCTTCAGTTCCTGCTTGTTCTTGGAGCATTTTCCCTTCAGTTTTGTCTTCAGCAAGTGAAATGCATGCTCAATCAGATTCAGGTCAGGTGATTGACTTGGCCATTGCATAACATTCCACTTCTTTCCCTTAAAAAACTCTTTGGGTGCTTTCGCAGTATTCTTCGGGTCATTGTCCATCTGCACTGTGAAGCACCGTCCAATGAGTTCTGAAGCATTTGGCTGAATATGAGCAGATAATATTGCCCGAAACAGTTCAGAATTCATCCTGCTGCTTTTGTCAGTAGTCACATCATCAATAAATACAAGAGAACCAGTTTCATTGGCAGCCATACATGCCCACGCCATGACACTACCACCACCATGCTTCAATGATGAGGTAGTATGCTTTGGATCATGAGCAGTTCCTTTCCTTTTCCATACTCTTCTCTTCCCATCACTCTGGTACAAGTTGATCTTGGTCTCATCTGTCCATAGGATGTTGTTCCAGAACTGTGAAGGCTTTTTTAGATGTTGTTTGGCAAAATCTAATCTGGCCTTCCTGTTTTTGAGGCTCACCAATGGTTTGCATTTTGTGGTGAACCCTCTGTATTCACTCTGGTGAAGTCTTCTCTTGATTGTTGACTTTGACACACATACACCTACCTCCTGGAGAGTGTTCTTGATCTGGCCAACTGTTGTGAAGGGTGTTTTCTTCACCAGGGAAAGAATTCTTCGGTCATCTACCACAGTTGTTTTCCATGGTTTTCCGGGTCTTTTGGTGTTGCTGAGCTCACCAGTGCATTCTTTCTTTTTAAGGATGTTCCAAACAGTTGATTTGGCCACACCTAATGTTTTTGCTATCTCTCTGATGGGTTTGTTTTGTTTTTTTTCAGCCTAATGATTGCTTGCTTCACTGATAGTGACAGCTCTTTGGATCTCATATTGAGAGTTGACAGCAACAGATTCCAAATGCAAATAGAACACTTGAAATTAACTCTGGACCCTTTATCTGCTCCTTGTAAATGGGATAATGAAGGAATAACACACACCCGGCCATGGAACAGCTGAGCAGCCAATTGTCCCATTACTTTTGGTCCCTTAAAAAGTGGGAGGCACATATACAAACTGTTGTAATTCCTACACCGTTCACCTTATTTGGATGTAAATACCCTCAAATTAAAGCTGAAAGTCTGCACTTAAAGCACATCTTGTTCATTTCATTTCAAATCCATTGTGGTGGTGTATAGAGCCAAAAAGATTAGAATTGTGTCGATGTCCAAATATTTATGGACCTGACTCCCCTCACCCTTATTAGGGTTAACCCGGACTTCCCTCCGGGTGAATCAGGAGCTTTCGCCAAGGCGAGTGGCCAATGGCAGACATGCAAGCCCAACAATTTTTCCGTAGAGGACGCTTTATGAGATAGGCAGAACTCGCAGAACTCTCCGAAACAGGCTCTTTCCCATTCTGGTCTTATATGCAACTAAAGCGCTTCTTAGACGACTCGCATAACAGAGATTGTTTTGCGAGGTCCCCTACAACCTTTGAATCCCTGTGCATGCGCAAATCTCCCCAATGTCATGTATTCTCAACACTCTATGCTACACTATTTGACACCCCTGAAACTCCCCTTAGTACTGAACGGGCATACTGGGACGCTGTGGGAGAAGACGAAATTGGTCTGGAGGAATGGGACCGAATTTACCTGTACACCCATAAGGGGTCCTTAAATGTGTCAGTCCAAGAGAATGGGTACAAACTTAGAACACGTTGGTATAGAACGCCACAAGTTCTCGTCTACTGTGCCTGACAGCTGCTGGCGTTGTGGTGGAGCGAGGGGCACTTTCCTCCATATTTGGTGGGAGTGCCCATCGCTCCGTCCGTATTGGCAAAAGGTTTTGAGACCATCATATGGATATCCAAATTACCTATGGGTTTTATGCCCCTACAGTATGTAATGCACTCCTCCAAAATCCCCAAAAAGAGATACCATAAATCTGTTGCTATGCACATGGTGAACACAGCAAGAATGTGCATTCCTGTCCACTGGCATGTGTCAACCCCTCCCTCTCTGGCAGAGTGGTTCAGACGCATTGACCGCATTGCGGAGATGGAGGAGCTAATACATATTTCAAAGACAAAATCACCAGATACACAAGCACATGGGAGCCATCGATTGACTTCTGAAACTCCCAAGCATATGTAGAACTCCCGGGAAGCCTTGATCAACTAACCAATTAACTTGACCCAGACTCTGGAGCTTAACCTGGAGCTAGAGTCCCAAAGTAGTGCACTCGCAGATGCAGGTATCCTATCCCCTGACTGTAGGGAGGTTGGCTGGTGGAGGGGGCAGTAGGTGGTATCCCCACCCCCCCTCCCTGATAATCTTTCCTATTTGCTTTCCTTACCCACCTCCTCCTTACTTCCTTTCCCTTTTTCCCCTTCCCTTTTTTTTTCCTCCCTCCCTCCCCCCTTTGAATTCCCTTGGTTTACCCCGTGCCCCTACTTAGATACTGTTGAGCATTGGAAAGCAAGGGTGCAACACAAACCAAGGACAGTATTCCAAGTAATCATTTTTGCCAGAACTCACCGGTGACAGAACAACTCTTCCATGGGGAGAGTAGAAGGGTACTACTTTAACCACACCCGGGGTCCTAAAGAGCCACCCAGTGGAATTCATAATACTGTTAAAGTTGTTCTCTTATTTTTGTCAGCTGTAAAGATTTTTGACTTCATTTGTCTGTTTTCATGTGTATGGTCATATTGTAACTGGAAACTCTTAATAAAAGATTTGTGAAACAAAAAAAAAAAAAGAAAATGACCAAATTGGGCCCAAAGTGTCAATATTTTGTGTGGCCACCATTATTTTCCAGCACTGCCTTAACCCTCTTGGGCATGGAGTTTACCAAAACTTCACAGGTTGCCACTCGAGTCCTCTTCCACTCCTCCATGACAACATCACAGAGCTGGTGGATGTTAGAGACCTTGCGCTCCTCCACCTTCTGTTTGAGGATGCCCCACAGATGCTCAATAGGGTTTAGGTGTGGAGGCATGCTTGGCCAGTCCATCACCTTTACCCTCAGTTTCTTTAGCAAGGTAGTGGTCGCCTTGGAGGTGTGTTTGGGGTTGTTATGTTGAAATATTGCCCTGCGGCCCAGTCTCCGAAGGGAGGGCTTCATGCTCTACTTTAGTATGTCACAGTACATGTTGGCATTCATGGGTCCCTCAATGAACTGTGGCTCCCCAGTGCTGGCAGCACTCATGCAGCCCCAGACCATGACACTCCCACCATCATGCTTGACTGTAGGCAAGACACACTTGTTTTTGTACTCTTCACCTGGTTGCCGCCACACATGCTTGACACCATCTGAACCAAATAAGTTTATCTTCATCTCGCCAGACCACAGGACATGCTTCCAGTAATCCATGTCCTTAGTCTGCTTGTCTTCAGCAAACTGTTTGCAGGCTTTCTTGTGCATCATTAGAAGAGGCTTCCTTCTGGGACTGCAGCCATGCAGACCAATTTGATGCAGTGTGCGGCTTATGGTCTGAGCACTGACAAGCTGAACCCCCACCCCTTCAACCTCTGCAGCAATTCTGGCAGCACTCATACGTCTATTTCCAAAAGACAACCTCTGGATATGACGCTGAGCACGTGCACTTAACTTCTTTGGTCAACCATGGCGAGGCCTGTTCTGAGTGGAACCTGTCCTGTTAAACCGCTGTATGGTCTCGGCCACCATACTGCAGCTCAGTTTCAGGGTCTGGGCAATCTTCTTATAGCCTAGGCAATCTTTATGTAGAACAACAATTCTTTTTGTAAGATCCTCAGAGAGTTCTTTGCCATGAGGTGCCAATTTGAACTTCCAGTGACCAGTATGAGTGAGAGCGATTACACCAAATTTAACACACCTGCTTAACATTCACACCTGAGACCTTGTAACACTAACAAGTCACCTGACACTGGGGAGGGAAAATGGCCAATTGGGCCAAATTTGGACAGTTTCACTTAGGGGTGTACTCACTTTTGTTGCCAGCGGTTTAGACATTAATGGCTGTGTATTGAGTTATTTTGAGGGGAAAGCAAATTTACACTGTTATACAAGTTGTACACTTACTACTTTACATTGTAGCAACGTGTCATTTCTTCAGTGTTCTCACATGAAAAGATAGAATAAAATATTTACAAAAATGTGAGGGGTTTACTCACTTTTGTGAGATACTGTATATACTTTCACACCAGGTCATCCTCCCACTCTCCCCGGGAGTCCATGATGTCAGGAGGGACATAGGGATAGTGCCCCTCCAGAGCTGTTGCAAGGAGATAAGGGGTTTGGGACTTTATATGAGGCATTGCTCACATTATTACAGGATTACAGGAGGGGGCAACATACTGCTGGATGAGGCTCCTCCCTTCCCCTGTCCTGTTGTGGTTTCCCTCTCTGATCCCTCCCCCCCGGGACCCCGCCCCTCCCGGAGGGGAGGGCCTTGAGCCACTCACACTTGGGTATTTAAGAGGGACAGCTCAGTTGACTGCTAGGCTCTGAAGAAGAGGGTTTGCCCTGGAAACGCGTTAGCCTTGCGAATTATGCCATCTGGATCTTCCATAGCTGTGGTGGTGATAGACTGATGTCACTGTATATTACTTACGTGCCTTTGACACTGCTCCACTTGTGAGTATATTTTATGATGGATTTTATCTTTTAATAAATGGTTTTATGGTATTGCACAAGGTCGGTGCGCCCCTCTCTCTTTTGTATTCCTCACATACCTCCATCCCTGTCAATTTATGAGATATGGGATAAAGGTGGGACTTTATATGAAGTGTGTGCTTATGTTCTCCCTGGGGGGCCCTCAGGGTCTCGCCAGCTTGCCACTGACACACTACCCCCCTTTTTTGTAAGTACATTATAGGAGTGTTGATACCTTAATTGTACCATTCCCTTTGTTCATGCTAGATCGTATAGTTAATGTTCATGTTGGTAAATGTTATTTCATTGCAGATAGGAAGTACAGGCTTGCTCCCGATGAGCAGTTACAAGCCGCGAAACGCGTAGAGCTTATAGACGCGTAGAGCTTATAGACGCCGAAACCAATACTTACCAGTATACCTTTCTACCAACTTTTATCACATGGCTCGTGCTTATTTATTCTTACCCGATTTTGTGCAATCATGTTATCTTATATGAATTATGTTGGAATGTATAACCATTGTACTGTCTTTTTATGTGCAGGTGATGCCTATTGTATACTGTGTATACATATGAAATTATACAACATATGTAATAATAAATATTTTATATTTTTTCAAGTTGGTACAATTGATGTCTACTGTATTATATGTATTCCATTACAGACAATCCCAGCCTAATGTAAACTCTATACATCTGATACATTCCAGTGAGCACACACTTCAAATAAAGACCCACCTTTATCCTATATCCCACTCCAGAGCTATTTTTCGCTGCACTTCCTGCTGCAACCTGGAAATCCGGGGCAGTTCTCTTGGCTTTCCCTTCCCAGGAAGAACACAGGCATTGGGTGACCTCTGTAATGGAAATATTGATATTTCATCTGAACATGAACATTTGCGTGAACTTTTTAATAGGGGTCAGTTTCAAAGAAATTCCAGGGACGGAAATTCTGAGTACAGACACTTTAAATAACCCTGGAGTTACAGTATGTGTGGGTGTTTTCATCAAAAGGCAGAAGAGGTGATGGGGGAAGGAGAGCAGCTGGGGCTATGTGTTTTGTTTGTAAGGGCCTCTAGTTTCTTCACCCCCCCCCAACAGAATGTGGCATTGTCTTAGCATATGTTAAAGGGGGTGTCTTTACCTGTAAGGGGGTGAGGTGGGGTGGGTTTTTGCAAGGGTATATACCAGAGCACAGGCTCCTGAGGTCCTCTCTCTTTGGCTCATGATCTCAGAACAATGGTGACGTAAGATTCTCTGTGTCCATATCTCCATTTTGCTGTGTTCCTTTCTCTTTCCATTCTTTCCTTAGTAACATTCTGTTTATTTAAATTGCAACACCATTTTCTTTCTAGTATTACTTACTTTGTATTTTAGTGATAACTTTAATGCTTTTAAGATTGTAACATCTACCCCATATTTGGTTATATTTGATTAGTGACTAGCTTCTTTTCTGTAAAAATAAATTAGATCTTTAATTTTTAGCAAAGGTGTCATTGATTACTGATTTTATTTGTAATAACCGCAACAGCACTGGTTGATTCTTATATAGACAAAAGGTTGTAATCACTTATTTTACTTATCATTAAGGGTATAAGTGTGTTGGGTAAATATTGCTTTAACAGATGGTGCTCCTTTAGTTAGGAGTTTAACGTTTAGGTGATTGTGGGTTTTTATGTGGAAAGCAGAGCTGAACCAGACAAATCTAACTTTAAAAAAAAAACAGTAAGGGTTATCTATGTCTTAGTTTTTCATCTCTGTCTGAACACCTAGACTAGTAAACTTCTAAGAACTTTCTTTTTTTACCTTTTGTCTGTACTAACACTTTGATGAGACTGATTTTGAATAGTACAATTAAAATAAGGTTAATAAAGGGGGGGAGGGGGAAAATGGGACTTTAAATGAAGACTTAGCCTGGTAAAGTGCATGCTTCAATCCCTGACATAGCGTTTAACCACTTCCCGCCCGGGGCATAGACAAATGACGTCCGGGCAGGGGGGTGTTCATTATCCTGACTGGACGTCTATTGACGTCCTCAGGATAATCCGCGATCGCGCGCCCCTGGGCGCGCATGGCGGCGATCGGTGGTGCCGTGGGTCAGTCTGGCCCACCGTATTACTGATCGAGGTAAAAGGCTTCCATCCGAAGCCTTTTACCATGTGATCAGCTGTGACCAATCACGGCTGATCACAGTGTAAAGAGGAAGAGACGTTTATCGGCTTTTCCCCTGCTCAGGTCTGCAGACCTGAGCAGCGGAGAGCCGATTGGCTGCTCTCCTGACAGGGGGCTGCTGCGCTGAACATTTTTCAGCGCAGCCACCCTCAGGATCACCCCACTGGACCACCAGGGAGCCTGCCCAGGATCACCAGGGAGCCCCCCCCGGACATCGCAAAGAGGCCGCCCAGGACCACCATGGAAGGAAAACAGAGACCGCCCAGGACCACCAGGGAGCCCCCACTAGACCACCAGGTAACTGTGCCCATGTATGATGCCTGCCAGTGCCATCCCTAACAGTGCTTGTTGCACCAGTGCTCACCACTGCCACCTATCAGTGCCCACCTGTGCCCACCCATGCCACCTATCAGTGCCCACCTGTGCCACCTAAAAGTGCCCACCTGTGCCACCTAAAAGTGCCCACCTGTGCCACCTAAAAGTGCCACCTATCAGTGCCCAGTGCCACTTATCAGTGCCGCCTATGAGTGTCCATCAGTGCCGCATATCAGTGCCACGTATCAGTGCCCGTCAGTGTTGCTTGTCAGTGCCGCCCATCAGTGCTGCATATGTGCCCCATCATCAGTACAACCTTATCAGTGCCACCTCATCAGTGCCAATCTGTACTGCCTCATCAGTGCCCATCAGTGTAGCCGCATCAGTGCCCGTCAGTGAAGGAGAAAGGAGAAAATGTACTTTATACAAAGTTTTGTGACAGAAACAAAGAAAATGTTTTTTTTTTTTTTAATTTTCGGTCTTTTTTTTTTTATAGCGCAAAAAATAAAAACTGCAGGGGTGATCAATTACCACCAAAAGAAAGCTCTATTTGTGGGAACAAAATGATAAAAATTTTGTTTGGGTACAACGTCGCACGACCGCGCAATTCTCATTCAAATCGCAACAGCACTGAAAGCTGAAAATTGGTGTGGACGGGAACTGTCCTAAGTGCCCGGTATTGAAGTGGTTAAAAATTGCAATTAAGCAAATAGGAGAAAATTTGGGACTTTAAATGGAGCACTTGATGGATGGCATATAGATTGATGGATATTTAACTTGGATTTATTGGATGGTACACATTGTAATAAATATATAAAGAGGTACATAAAAGGATAATCAAAGTATCAATAATCACATTTGTATACAGGATATTCATCATATTACAGGTAAATAATCGATACAATTAGTTGATACATGGTAAATTGCCCCCATCCATCAATTTCATTTATGTATACTGAGGTAAGTGTTTAGTTAAACTCTGCGTGGTCAATGACCTCACTGATCCCTTGAGGGTGTCCAGATAGTATGGTATCTATACCGCATATGAAATAAAGGCACTGTAGTTGGTATCTCTATGCGTTTCGCGGCTTATAGCCGCTCATCAGGAGCCATTGCCTGATATGTCTGTAACATAAGAATTGAGTATTATAATTGATAGTAATGCCCCCCCAAAAAAGAGGCAAGGCTACTCACGAGGTCCGTGTCTGGATGGTGCGGCGTCGGGGCACAGGGAACGCCCAGGGCACCATGGTTGGGAGCTGTGGGAAGGCGGTGCAGCCGCAACAGCCGATAGCGGCAGCACCCCAGGTGGGTACAGGCATCACAGGGTAGGTAGGTATTGGATGAATACACTGTGGGATATCAAGGTGGATTGATATGGTAAGTAGTGCTGGGTGGTAAGTGTCAGTTGGAAAAGGGAAGGAAAGGAGATGGGAGAGCAAAGGAAAGGGAAAAAGGAAGAAAGGGAAACAACAAAGGGAAAGAGGAGAGGAGGTACATACCCTTTTATGTACCTCTTTACATATCTATGGATGGGGGCAATTTACCATGTATCAACTAATTGTATCGATTATTTACCTGTAATATGATGAATATCCTGTATACAAATGTGATTATTGATACTTTGATTATCCTTTTATGTACCTCTTTATATATTTATTACAATGTGTACCATCCAATAAATCCAAGTTAAATATCCATCAATCTATATGTCATCCATCACGTGCTCCATTTAAAGTCCCAAATTTTCTCCTATTTGCTTAATTGCAATTTTTAAACAATTAAAATAAGATTGTAAGTGTGAATGATAAGGGCTGCATTTCCACTAGTGCAACTCCAAAGTCGCACGATTTAGAGTGTGACTGTGAAGTGCGACTTTGATCCAAATTTACACGCTGGGTCGAGGTCACATCGGCAAACCGCATCAGAGTACTGCAGGTACCTTTTCCAAGTCACTGCAACTTTAAGTCGCATAGATTGGAACAGGTGCCATTGGAATCAACAGAGTTGCATGGAATCCAGAGTTGCATGACAAGTTTCGCTAGTGGAACCGGAAACTAAGTCACACTGAGTGATCTTGATGTGTATGCAGTTGCCTTCTTTTGGGGATTGTAAACTTTGTGGTTTTGTGAACACTGACTATAGTATAACTGCTACAAACCTTATTGCTAATAATTGTGCCTTTTTACCAAAAAGCAGCTCCAGTTAACCCTTGAATGAGATTAGGCTGGGCTTTGTGATTGAAACGCACCTGTGGGATGGGGGCTGTGTTTCCACTAGTGCATCTCCAAAGTTACACAATATAGAGGGTGATTGTGAAGTGCAACTTTAGTGCAACTTTGAATGCAACTTTGATCCAAATTTACACTCTGGGTTGAGGTCGCATTGGGAAGTCGCATCAGAGTACTGCAGGTACCTTTTCCAATTCGCTGCAACTTAAGTCGCATAGACTGGAAAAGGAGCTATTGAAATTAATGGGCTGTGACTTGTAATGCAACTTTATGTCCAAAGTCGCATGACAAGTCGTACTTGTGGAAACAGAGACTAAATCCCACTAAAGGTACTTGAGTATGAATATTTCTTCGTTGCAATTACTAACTGGGAATTGTAATTAGACCTGTATACTATACTGTGGCTGATGTGAAGCATATTGCTAAGACCCTGTTCTCACCTAATCGCTTTTCAGCTTGTAAAATGCTCAGGTGTGAATAGTTGTGCCTCAAGTAACTGCCTTTTGTACTCCAAGCAGTCATATAGTTTCTTGATTATCCAAGTTTGATCTAATCATTCTTGAGATAACAGGAGTAGCCCTAATTTAAGCATTTCTCTTAGAATACTTCAGAAAAGTCCATGGGGGAGATTGAACTATTAACGAGTTTGGGAAATCTCCAGGTTTTTTTGAAGGACTAAAGTTAAGGACAATATTGTTCTGACAAGTAGTGAAAAAAAAAACAATGGGGACAGGGGAGCAACCTGCCATCCAATCACTGGTCAGAGAGTAGCTACCTCTGAGGCAACTGATTAAAGGTTGGGAAATCAGTTCAGGGTTCAATCCGCTAGGATGGGAAATCAAATCGCTTCAAGGAGGGGGTCTGGGTGTGGTAAACCCTACCAATTGACCCCAAGAGAAGAGATGATAGATAAATATGGACCCTGGATGATAAAATATATTTGTGATTGGGAACATTGGACTGGAATGAAGCTTTCTAAGAGAGGTAATTTTAAACCTAAAGTATGGGAACAGTTGTGGTCTGGTCATCACAATAAGATGACGCGGCCACAGGAAAGAGATGCTTGGGCTATATGGATGCTGGAGTCATTGAATAGGGCAGAGGAAAGGAATGTTTTGACTATGGGATCATTCCAAGCACTACTTGAAAGTAGAGACAAGCAGAAACGGTCTCAACCCCAAAGTTGTGGCAGTGATGAACAGGGGGACTAGGAGCAATTGTCAGGGCTTGGGCCTTATGCAGGTGCCCAGTCCGTATCAGCAAAGTACTCAGGTGCTGATATGAACTGTCACCTTTCAGTGGCTGACATATAAGGAAAAGCCACAACATAACAAGTTTGATACCCCAGTAAAATGTGAACTACAGGGGGAGGGTGTGGCACAGGAACAGGCCAAGGGAAGGCCTTAAGGGAGAAAAGTCTGCTGGCAGAAGGGATACTTTCTGTCCCTCTGATGGAAGAGGACGGGAAATTAAATTTCACTGGTGAGCATTGTAGTAAGTGCGCAGGAAGGACTCCGCTGATCTTTGCATCCAGGTGGTTGGCAAAACAGTATGAGCATTTGAAGTTGCAAAACACATCCCTAAAATACTACGCTCTAGAAATATCAAAAAGAGAGTTAGTGCTTTAGAAGCTTCTATGACAAATTCTGATGCTATCCACCAGAAAGTAGTAATCAAAAACCAGAGATTACAGGAAGAAGTTCATCGGCTTGGAAAAAGACTGAAGGATGCAGAAAGTGAAGTGAAAGAATTATCTGGCAGCTGCCAGGAGCAACTTGGTCAGTTTTCAGATAGAGTGGATGACAAAGCAAAATATTTGGGTATCTCTGAAGTCAGTGGGACATCCTCCACAGCTAATGTATGTATCAATAGGAAGAAATCCCTGGAAGGTAAGAGCTCTTTAAAAATTGCCCCTATATTTTGTAAGTCGCAAGAAAGAACTACTAATCCAGGAAAAGCCATCCCACTATCAGCTACTGAACCTTCTCATCTAAAACAAAACCTTTTGTTAAGAGATGCTATACAACTATAGATAAGATTAAATGCAATTTATGTGGACTCTTTGATCACATAGCTAAATTCTGTCTATACAGTCCCATTGAAAAATTAATGAAGCAAAATCCCAACAAAGAGACGTGATTTTGAAGTGCACTCAGCAGGCTTTGCAACTTGGTCTAGGGGTAATCAGTATGAAAAACCTCAATCATGGGCCCCATTCCAAGATCCTAAGGTAAGGAATGCGTCCATACAGGCTGAGTATGGGCTAATGAAATGGGATGGGATCTTTGGGAGATCTTTCAACCCTACAAAACAGATTTTTTGGGAGTTTAAGAAGAGGTACAGGTCATTTTAGAAAACAGGCTGGTATTTGGGGTGTCCAGAGTTTGCCTTCAAGCTAGCTAATTGTAAGAGTGCCGGGATTGTACAGTGTGTATGGGGTCTTACTTAGTTTAAATGAAAAGTTGGTTAAGACGGCAGTGAATAATTGTCACGCTAACATGTATATTAGGCTAAGAAGTGTTATAAATATCTGTCAATGTTACTGTTTAGTGGTAAGATTGTTTTTTTGGTAATGTCCAGAGTTGGAATTGTATCTGTCATAGATTTGTTACATATCTGTTTCTTATTCCCAAGGATCGGTAGCCATGTTGATACTTTTAGTTCCATAGTTCAACTGTTAGGGGTCTGCTATTTTAAGACTGCTTAAACCCCCCTGCTGTTAATATAATTAGGACATATCCAGTCAGTCCTGTTTTTTCAAACTCTGCTCATTGCCCCAGGCTAAGGACCCTAGCAGGCTGTGTGCCTCCAAGTGTACTTCCAGGCTGTTTCCTGCCCCGTGTCACCATGGAACACGGCTCCTAGAGTTTTCTGTTTGTCTGGTTTTTACGTGACTATTTGTTACTAGTTGTCTAATGGGTCTTTGGTGTATCTGTCACTAATATCTGTGTGTTTCAATGCAAACCTGTTGGCATGTATTGTACCCCCTACTGTTTAGTGATCCCGGAGCCTCAGTGTTGCAAGGGAATTTTTTTTGTCTGTTGGCTGTTTGTGTCCAGTAGCAGTAGTTCCTTAAGCTGAACACACATTACGTAATTTTTGTTGTTCAGTTTCCTTTAACACTGCCTTCAGATATGTAGTGCGAGGGCCTGCCTGGTTGCATACAGTTTGAGAGTGTTTGGGTCTGGCCTCGTACTGTGTGGTTCTGGTGAATTAGGAGGAGAGTTGTAAAAGGAAATTGTACGGGAGTTGCATGGTGTGTGTCCAGATGTGGACTCTGTGCCTTGGCTTTCGTTATATGTATGGGCCTGCTATATTCTCCTTAGTTAGTACCCATAGGTGTCCTTCCTGTCCTAGACTCCTCCGGCACCCCAACTAGTAGTCTGTGTCTTGCATGCCAGCAAGAACAGCACCCCGGTGCTGCACTATGCCCCTGAAATTCACGTGAGTCCAGTTTGAATAGTGTAGGCAGTTTATGTTGTATGGGTGAAGGATAACATTGTCTGATTGCCAGATTGATAAACAGGTTAAAAGGTGTGCAGCCTTTATAAAGTAGGAAGTGTACATGTGGGAAGGTGGTTTTCAATCCGGGTATGTAGACTATTTCCCATACTTAAGTTAAAGAGAGGCTTAATGGAGACTGCCGGAGGAGCGGGGGCGGGGCACTGGGTGTCTTAAACGATATGGAGCTGGAAGTTCTCAGGAACACATTGGGAAGTCTGGTGCTACATGTCGGTGAAAGGGTTAGGAAATCCAACTTGCTCTGTCCAGCACCCAGGTACAATGAGAGGTGTTCCAGGACCTCGGAGAGGTGATTGCCTCTTTCTCAGTGGAACAATGTCCACTTTGTAAAGACAGGCAGGTGGGGGTAGCATCCAAGTCTACACATGGATTGGTGAATGACTCAGTTTTGTGGTTGTCAAAACCCAACTTGCATTATTCTCATCCTTGAGTGCAGGGACTGAACATTGTGCATATAACTCAGTCAATTTGGGTACTATCCTCTCAGACTCTACTGTGTTATACTCTAGAGTCCAACTTGTCCTGATGGTTTATGAGTCTGGACAATCTCAGATGATTGTTACTGGTGGGTGCTGGAGAAAGGAAGGGGTTGGGCTATGTCAATTGAAAATGACAGAATCATGTAACAGCAATGCTGGCACAGGGAGGGGTCATGTCTAATGGATGCCAGGGTAGTGTCCCAAATGGTCCTAAACAAAGTTAAAAATACTTGAGACCAGGGTACTGGTGCTGGTATCACCTGTCTAGTGATGCAGTGTATTTAGCATCAGGTTAAATAGTGCTTAGTGCAGTACACTACCTAGGGGAATCTATTATACATCTTCCCTTGTCCTTGAATGGATATAGCAGGAACACCAGAACCTACCCCTACCACCCCTAAGTAAAAGCTTTATACCTAACCTGACACCCCCTTACACGTACTGAAACTTCTGTTGTGATTTGGGGAGGAGTTAAAAATTGGGTAGTTTAACTTTGGGCAACAGGATTTAGGTAGTGCCCACAGTTTGTGCGGGGCATGAATAGAAGGGCCCTGCTCAAGGAGTTCATAATCAGGGGGAGGGGGTGATACAAAAATTAATAGCTGCGGGGAATTGTCTGATGGAGCTGGCTGAGGTAAAGTTTTTAGGTGGATGTGGGGTAGGCTTCCCTGAATAGATGAGTTTTCGGGGATCACCTAATGGAGAAAGGGGTAGGGACTGGCTGGACATACTGGGGTAAGGAGTTCCAGAGGTTCTGGAGTAGTCCTCATGTTGAGCATGGGAGGAGGTTACAAGGAAGCTGAGAATCAGGATGTCTTAAGAGGGGTGGAGTGGATGAGTTGGGAGATATCTTCAAATCAAAATAATAGATTAATCCAAATATCTCAGGTTTCTTAGTGGGAAAAAAAAAAGGTACCGCCCTAGGGCCACAGCTTTAGTACACTCCACCCTGTTGGTGTCCTGATGTGGGTAACTATCAAGAGACAGATGTAGAGTATTGTGTGCATTTAAGAGAGGACCCTAGAAATATTATTTTTTTGTTTTTTCTTGTTTTAGGGATAAGCCTCTAAATTGTAATCATAAAGTGCAGTAAGGTCTACCTAAATTCTAAAAGTTTTTAATCATTTTTTTTCTCTCTCTCTCTCTCTCCTTTGTAACATCTGTGTACCTGGCCTGCAAATGTACTGCTTGAACACTAATGTGGGATAGGAGTTATCTATTTTTATTTGTTTTTTTATTTGTTTTTTTGTCTCTTTATTTTATTTTTTTTATTTCTTTTTGCTAAGTCGCTGCTGCAATAGATTGTTTTTCAAGGCACTTTAGAATATTTTTTTCAGGACAGTTATGCACTGTTTGTTTGTTTTTATAAATACAGATTCAATGCTCTTTGACATAAAGTGATAAACGGTCTTGGTTGAAGCAGCATTTTTAAACCTGTATGTTTTTTACTTTTTATTGGTTTTTTTTTTGCTTTTTGTTTTTTCTCCTTTCGTTCTCATTATCATTTGTACTGTTCTTCTTGTTCATTTTCATTACTTACCTCTCTTTCCTTCCCTTTCCTGGTTTAATATTATCCTCCCTATGTTGTTCTTTTGGTTTCTATCTTAGATATCCTTAGATAATGTAACCAACACATCAGTCCTATAATTTTTTGTAAATTCTGAGGTTTTGGCATTCCTGTCCAACTCAGTTTCGAGTCGACTGGGGACCCACAGGCTTATAACGGTTTTCTGAAACATTGTGCTACCATACTTCACAACCATTGAAACCATAGTATCCCTGGACATCCAGGTCTTATGTCTTATTGTAATTTTACATTCCCTAGTCTGCCTACTGCTTTAACCTGTGCCCCGTGAGCAAGTGTCGTGAACCCAAGGATTTGGCAATATCATGCAGTGTTGACTATCCCCACCTTCAGGGGCTCTAGTAGATACTGGCTGTTGCTCGGACTCTGTACCCTGTGGGGATACCACTTTTACTGTCCACATAACCCTTAGTTTTATTAATGGCCAAACCATTGTGCCTGTCTGGAATTCCTCCAATAACTGTACCCTGACATTCTCCTTTTTTCTTTTTGTATTCATGCACTGCTGTCCGGAGGCCCATCCCACCACTACCTGAAGAAGCTACAACAACAAACCAAGCAATATCTTGAGACAAAGGTCTAACGACTAGACTCTCCTGAACTTTCCCTCATCATGCTGAAAAGTGCCATCTCACGGTCCGATCCTATCTTTGCAATCATTATGCAGCATTCCCAAGCTATAGGGCTAGATATGCCAGGATCCCGCCATCGATGTTGGAGTTCCGCTCTTCCAAGGCAGAGGAGCGGGGAAACATCGCAGCATAGGCACTCATGGTCCCAATGTGAAGTCTCAAAGGCACCAGGATTTCTTTGCAGTCTAAAGTCTACCTTGATGTGTCCCATCGTGCTCAAAATAAGAAGAGGAAGCCGCAGTGGTGGTGGTTGGGCCTTCCGAGCGGTTGTGGGTGGGTGCAAAATCATTGAGGGGGAGACTAAGTTCAAGAATGAACTTCAGGGGGAAATGTAATAGAAATATTGATATTTCATCTGAAATGAACATTTGTGTGGACTTTTTGATAGATCAGATTCAAAGAAATTCGAGGGATGGAAATTCTGAGTACAGACACTTTAACAACTTCAAGACCAAGCCTGTTTTTTGGGTTTGGTGTTTATGAGTTAAAACCAGGTTTTTTTGCTATAAAATTACTTAGAACCCCAAACATTATATATTTTTTTCTAACACCCTAGAGAATAAAATGGCGGCCATTGCAAAACTTTATGTCACACCGTATTTGCGCAGCGGCCTTCCAAGCGGGCTTTTTTTTGTATAAATTCAGTTTTTTTAGTTAAAAAATAAGAAAACAGTAAAGTTAGGCCAATTTTTTCCATATTGTGAAAGATAATGTTACGCCGAGTAAAATGATACCCAACATGTCATGCTTCAAAATTGCGTCCGCTTGCGGAATGGCAACAAACTTTGCAACTTAAAAATCTCCATTGGCAACGTTTAAAAAATTCTACAGGTTAGCAGTTTTGAGTTACAGAGGAGGTCTAGTGCTAAAATTATTGCTCTCGCTCTAACGATTGCGGCGATACCTCACATGTGTGGTTTGAACACCGTTTTCATATGTGGGTGGGACTTACATATGCATTCGCTTCTGCGCGCGAGCTCGCGGGGACGGGGCGCTTTAAATTTTTTTTTTAATTATTTATTTTGCTTTTTACTTTTTACATTGTTCTTTTTTTTTTTTAAAAAAAATTGATCGCTTTTATTCCTATTACAAGAAATGTAAACATTCCTTGTAATAGAAAAAAGCATGACAGGTCCTCTTAAATATGAGATCTGAGGTCAAAAAGACCTCAGATCTCATATTTACACTTAAATGCAAAAAAAAAAATTTGAAAAAAATGACAGCCCAAAAAAAAAAATGGGCTCTTTAAGACTGTTGGGTGGACGTGACTTCTGACGTCATTTCAGCCCTGCCATGTTATGGAGCCAAGTGAACGGCTTCAGCCACTCAGTCGGCTCAAGGACACTGGGGGGGGACAGATCCGATCATCCCCGCCACTGCCGGCGGGTCCGGTAAACGGCGGAGATGATGGGAAAGCGGCGGGGGGCCACCTCTCCCGCCGCTGATAAAAGTGATCTTGCGGTGAATCGGCCCCTAAGACCACTTTTATCTTGTTCAGAATCGCCTGAAGAAAAAACCGGTATCTGAATGGTGCCTGCAGCTGCAGGCACCATTCAGATATCACCACTCAAACCCAAGGACGTCATATGACGTCCGGCGGTACGGAAATGGTTAAATAACCCTGGAGTTATGTGTGGGGGTTTTCATCAAAAGACAGAAGAGGTGATGGGGGAAGGAGAGCAGCTAGGGCTATGTCTTTTGTTTGTAAGGGCCTCTAGTTTCTTCACACACCCCCCCAACGGAATGTGGCATTGTCTTAGCATATGTTAAAGGGAGTGTCTTTGCCTGTAAGGGGGTGAGGAGGGGTGGTTTTTGCAAGAGTGTATACCAGAGCACAGGCTCCTGAAGATCTCTCTCTTTGGCTCATGATCTCAGAACAATGGTGACGTAAGATTCTCTGTGTCCATATCTCCATTTTGCTGTGTTCCTTTCTCTTTCCTTTCTTTCCTGTTTGTTTACATTGCAACACCATTTTCTTTCTAGTATTACTTTGTATTTTAGTGATAACTTTAATGCTTTAAAGATTGTAACATCTACCCCATATTTGGTAATATTTGATTAGTGACTAGCTTCTTTTCTATAAAAATAAATTTGATCTTTATTTTATAGCAAAGGTGTCATTGATTACTGATTTTATTCGTAATAATTGCAACAGCACTGGTTGATTCTCTTTTTTTTGCTTTTTGTTTTTTCTCCTTTCGTTCTCATTATCATTTTTACTGTTCTTGTTCATTTTCATTACTTACCTCTCTTTCCTGGTTTAATATTATGCTCCCTATGTTGTTCTTTTGGTTTCTATCTTAGATATCCTTAGATAATGTAACCAACACATCAGTCCTATAATTTTTTGTAAATTCTGAGGTTTTGGCATTCCTGTTCAACTCAGTCTCGAGTCGACTGGGGACCCACAGGCTTATAACGGTTTTCTGAAACATTGTGCTACCATACTTCACAACCATTGAAACCATAGTATCCCTGGACATCCAGGTCTTATGTCTTATTGTAATTTTACATTCCCCAGTCTGCCTACTGCTTTAACCTGTGCCCCGTGAGCAAGTGTGGTGAACCCAAGGATTTGGCAATATCATGCAGTGTTGACCATCCCCACCTTCAGGGGCCCTAGTAGATACTGGCTGTTGCTCGGACTCTGTACCCTGTGGGGATACCCACTTTTACCGTCCACATAACCCTTAGTTTTATTAATGGCCAAACCATTGTGCCTGTCTGGAATTCCTCCAATAACTGTACCCTGACATTCTCCTTTTTTCTTTTTGTATTCATGCACTGCTGTCCGGAGGCCCACCCCACCACTACCTGAAGAAGCTACAACAACAAACCAAGCAATATTTGATTAGTGACTAGCTTCTTTTATATAAAAATAAATTTGATCTTTATTTTTTAGCAAAGGTGTCATTGATTACTGATTTTATTCGTAATAATCATAACAGCACTGGTTGATTCTTATATAGACAAAAGGTTGTAATCACTTATTTTACTTATCATTAAGCGTATAAGTGTGTTAGGTAAATATCGCTTTAGCACCTCACTACCCGCTGCCTGTACTCAGCTGCTCTGGTCTGGGTAGTAGAGGGTCTGTTGAGGAAAGTCTATCTGACACTGACTAGGGTCTGCGGGGCTCCTCCAGTCCCTTGAGATGGCTCTGGCTCTTTCCTCACCTCGGATAGCATTTTCTCCTGCTGCTGAGTGGGTTCCCACTCCCACTCCTCCTTGGAACTGCTGTGAGACGACAAGTCTGCAAACTCGTCATCCATAGGCCCAAAGTTTGCCTGCAGTCTGGGCGACCCCTAGTCTATACAGCCACCACTACCACTCCCCACTGGCTCACCTGAAGACGGACTGTCTTCCAACACTTCTTCCAGGTTGGGCTGGCAGAGTTAATGGGCATGGCAGGCACATCAGGGATGTCATCTAGCTCCTGCTGGGCTGTACTCACAGGCGCTAGGTCACCGACTGGGCTGCAGGCCGTGGCAGACTTCCAACTCTCTTTCCCGATGTCACTTGTCTTCACAGGGGAGTCACCAGCCTCAGACTCTACCCCACCATGAATGGATGATTCAAGGCCCGCACCGGCCTTCTGGGACTGCAGTGGCTGTTCCGTGCAGAGACCTGACCGCAAGTCCACATTGTAGATAAGTGGCTCCTGTTCACTCAGTGTAAGCCAGGTGAGTGGCTCTTCGCAGTGCCTGCACTCCTGTGGCGGTGGATCCTTCCAGGCACTAACCACCGCCAATCGGTATTCTGAAGCTGGGACATAGCAGACACAGTCGCTCTGTCCCTTCGATCAACTTGAGGGTGAACCCCCCTCGATGCTCCAGTCTGACACTATTGTCGACCAGTGTCAGCTCCTGCATATCAGGCAACCAGGTCAGCACTGGGTACACACATGTACCTTCCAACATCTTGTTCCTCTCTCTCACTGTTAGCAGGGCACGCTGGGTCTCCTCTGGGTAGTGGCTCCATCCCCAATCCTCCAGACTGGCTGATGCCCTGAGCTCTGATAAGCAAGCCTTTTCCTGCGCACTCCGCTGTAATCCCTTGTTAACTGAAGTTTGCAGGCACACTGATGACACCCGCCATGGTGTTCACGGTGACAGCACATTACACAGTTCTTACTGAATAGCAGGTTATTGGTACAAGTGTCTGTGCCAGCTGTGGATGGGGCAACTGGGTATGCAGGGCAGCAGTAGTTTTGGCAGCAGCTTCCACTGGTTGCTATGGGCAACGACACTTGACTTTAAGCACACAGTCACAAATAGGCAGAGCACATTAGTCCTTCTCCCTGGCTTTGACCCTTTATGGTCTTGGAACAAAGCACAGCTCCCTGGCTTCATTAATCTTTGGTTGCTAGGAGCAACGACATGGGTAGGTTACCGTGGGCTATAGCCCAGATGAGCCCCCAAATGTAGCACACTCCACATAGGAGCCACTGGTGAATATGGATCCCGACCCTGCACAGCCAGGCACATGGAATCTTCACAGGCACACTTAGAGTCAGTGAACAGTCCAGCACTTTTTTGTGTTTTATTGAGGGGATGCAACTTGGATAGGGATTAGGGAGATTATGAGATGTCCACTTGACTTTAGAGCTCTTCAGGGACAACTCTTCCTATGTACAGCTATATACACGCCTCCTCCTCCAGCACTCACTTGCTTGCAGAAAGATTCAGCTGGGACACTTTTTGTGGATCTGACAAAGAGCACTTTGTCAGATTAAGCAGAAGCCCTTTACAGACAGGGACCACAGGCACCTTTGTTGTGTAGAGAAAAAGTCCAGTGTCCAGCTACATCCTTGTTGCTACTGATCCTAGCATCATCTCTCCAGGCACTACCAGCCCGGCTTGCTGCATCTGCCTCTCTCACTAGCCCACCTGGCTACCTCTCCACAGTCCTCCCTGATGCACACTCACCAGCCACCTGGCTGACTTCTCCCTGGAGATCTCCTGGATCTCCTGGATGCACTGACTCTCTCCCGCTGTCCTCACTCCTGCTCCCATGCATCCAGGACAGGACTCCTCCATGTGTCGTAAAAGGATCCCTCCAGCACCGACGCCCCAGGCCGAGGTCATCCCCGTAGACTAGGTAGCACCCTCAAGGGCCACGACAGCCTCCTCAGCTCTCCATCTCCAGCTTCCACCCGACTGCCTCCTGCTGGCATGTCTCAGAGTATTTAAGAGGTGCACACCCCCTGACAGCCAACTTGCTGGGGATTGGCTGGGGCCCTCTCCAACACTCCAAGTGGCTCCTCCTAATCCCCTCCCATTCTTCTGGAAGCTTCTCAAAGGTTTCAGCAAGTAGGGGGAGGTACTAGAGATGCTGCCTGATTAGTCATGTAGCCTCCCTGAGTCACTCATCCCTGACCCAGATTCAACCCAGGCCTCACTTCCAGCCAAGCCAAAATTTACCTACACTAACTGTGTCCAGCATATTCTAGCACACTAGAGGATGCTAAACCTGTAATAATAATAAATTGTCAAGACGTGAGAGAGTTGTGGAGGGCAAGGAGAGGGGAGGTGGTTGTGCAGAGAGACAACTCTGGGAAGGTTGAGGGTCTGGTGCAGAGGTGAGAGCTGGGAAAGGTGTGTGTGTGTGTGGGGGGGGTGATTTGTGCAGAAGTGGGAGCTGGGAAGGGGGAGGGTTGTTGGTTGTACAAAGGTGACAGGGGGGGTATTTGTGGGGAGGAGAGGTAGGAATTGTGCAGAGGTGAGAAGTTGCTAAGGTGAGCTGTGGACAGGGGTGCAGAGCCTAGCTGTGGCCAGGTGGAAGAAAATGTGAGCTGTGGCCAGGGCACATCCAAGTTTTTACTGGCATTTTACAAAAGTTACAAAATTACAATTCTAAGTGCAAATTTCAGTATTAAGGCTAAAACAAGTAAACTATGCAAATAGCAATGTGATTTAACCAAATGTGATATGACGTCCTGGGCTTTCAATGGTGATATCTGAACGATGCCTGCAGCTGAGGGCATCATCCAGATATAATTTTTTTTAGCCGCCGATTCCCTACACCATAAGAACAATCATAGCGACTTGATCGTTCTTACTGGCTCCCGCCTCCCTCCAGTGCTTCTCCTGACTCATCCGCACGATTGGTGAGCCGAAGAAGGAATCTGCCCGAGCCGGAAGGAAGCCATAGAGAAAATTGAGGGACAGCAGGTCCCCGGAAATCTTTATGACTCTCGGAGGACTGTGCGCAATGTTATGTCACGTCCGGGTCTGCTGATGTAACCAAAGCCGGGAACAAGGCAGGAAAGCCTGAGATTCTTAATTTTTTTTGATCTCAGGCTTTCCAGACAGGAGGAGAGATAAAACAATAAAAAAAAAAATTAAAGTGCCCCTGTGCCCGCGAGCTCACATACAGAAGCGAACGCATACGTAAGTCACACCTGCATATGTAAACAACATTCAAAAGCAATAATTCTAGCCCAAGACCTCCTCTGCAACGCTAAACATGTAACCTGTAAAAAAATTTAAAGCGTCGCCTATGGAGATTTTTAAGTACAGACGTTTGGCACCATACCATAAGTGTGCACAATTTTAAAGCGCGACATGTGAGGTATCTATTTACTCAGCGTAACATCATCTGTCACATTAACCACTTCCCGCCGGGTGGACGTCCATGGACGTCCTAGACTTTGAGCGGGGATATCTGAATGGTGCCAGCAGCTAGAGGCACCATTCAGATATCATTTTTTCCAGCTGGCGATTTTGTACACCCCAAGAACGATCATAGCGGCAGTTCAGCCGCTTGATCGTTCTTGTAGGCAGCGGGAGGGGACGTCCCCCCCCTCCCGCCGCCATTCGGTGCTTCTCCCGTGCCGCCCGTACGATCGGCGGCAGGGAGAAGAGATCCGTCGCCGCTGGAGTGTCGTCAGGGAGATGACTGATGACCATCTGGTCACCAGTCATCTCTATGACCCTCGGAGGACCGGGCGCGATGTTATGACGTCACGCCCGGCCCGGCTTTTGTAAACAAAGCCGTGATCACGGCTGGAAAGGCTGGGATCGGAATTTTTTTTTCTGATCTCAGTCTTTCCAGCCTGCAGGAGAGATGTGAGGTCATATTGACCCCACATCTGTCCATAAAGAGTACCTGTCACGCACCATTCCTATTACAAGGGATGTTTACATTCCTTGTAATAGGAATAAAAGTGATCAAAAAAAAAAAAATTAAAGAAACAGTGTAAAAATAAAAAAATAAAAGTAAAATGAATAATAAAAACAAAAAAAAAAAAATTAAAGTCCCCCCGTCCCCGCGAGCTCGCACGCAGAAGCGAACGCATACGTAAGCCCCGCCC
>BLSH010225327.1:49213-62299 GCA_018402905.1 Glandirana rugosa
CCGTCTTCACGTTTTCTATGATCTAGAGAAATCGTTCCACAGCATGATATTCCGATTACTTTTGTTAGCATACAAAATCTTGACCCATAATTACGTTGATACTCGTTGGAGGAAGTTCGTGTTGTAGGCAAATAGACCCGATCTCTATCATTATTTATGGACCCTTATGTTGATGGATTTTTGTCATTTTTTTAACAAATGATGATTGAAATAGGGTCGGAATCGTTTTGAGTTTAGACTGAGGGTTTGAAACCGATCTGTCCTTGATAGTTCCTCACCGTCTAATCGCCGTAAATTCTACGATGTGGACGGTGTTTATGATATGTAAAAGTCCTGGTAAGGTTAGTCCTCAGTATCGGTTAAAGCCATATTCGCTGTACACAGCGAATACCGGTAAACCAACACTGGGAGACACTGTGACAATACATAATACACATCCTAAATTTCTACAACAATATACATTGGTTGAGGATAGTCTGGAGTGATTTAAAGTATGAGTTAGGTAGTTGGATTGGAATGGTCCTGAAAATGTATAGTATTTGTGGCAGGTGTAGCATCTTAAATGCCGCTAATCTGCCACTCCTTGATAGTTCCTGTCTAGCCAAAGTTTGGGAGTCAGATTTGAGTTTTGCTAAGGCTGGGATAAAGTTAGTAGTAAACAATTTTTTTACTGTTTTTAGGTAGTTGTATTCCCAGGTATTTATTACTATCTCTAGCCCAGATAAACGGATGTTGTGCTTGAAGGAGGTTGCTCATAGTTGCATTAATACCCAGTTCTAAAACATACGATTGTTTTCATTAGCCTTATAGTACGACACCTTGCTAAAGAGATCTAGTATCTTTTGCACTTCTGCCAGGGAGGAAACCGGGTTTGCTAACATTAAGATCACATCGTCTGCGAATAGACTAATTTTGTGGGTCGCTATGCCTATGTCTATTCCTGAGATCAGTTTTTCCTGATTAGTTCTGTTAGGGGTTCTAGAGACAGGTTAAAGATTAGTGGGGACAGGGGGCACCCCTGCCTGGTGCCATTCGTTATGTAGAATGGTTTGGATACCTGACATAAATACTTGGGCTGAGGGGTTCGTGTATAACGCTGTGATTGCTGTTAATATGTGTCCTGTGAACCCAAATTTTTGGAGAACCTGTTGTAGATATATCCAATGAACCCTATTGAATGCCCTCTCTGCATCCAGTGAGAGGAGCAGAGAAGGTGTTCCGTTGAGCTCCATGTGATGGATCACGTTTATCAGTCTCCTCGTGGCATCAGCCGCTTGGCGACCTTTCGTAAAACCAGCTTGATCGGGATGTATCAGGGACGGCATTATGCTATTTAGTCTAGTTGCTAGGGTTTTGGAGTATATTTTAAGGTCTAGATTCAGTAGAGAGATCGGGTGAAAGTTTTGTGGCTCGTTCGGCTCCTTCCCTGGTTTCGGCAGCGTAATTATTCTCTGCTGGAAGTTTTGAAGAGGAGGCAGCATCATTGTACATTGCGGTCATACATTTTAGTAGATGTGGGTAAAATTGTTTGTAATATTCTCCGGTCAGGCCATCAGGACCTGGGGCTTTGTTGGTACCGAACCCCTGCTCTCCTCCATAAATACTATCCAGAGGTATCTGATAGATGCTGGCAGTGTCAGGAGGAAAGGGGGACACGCTTAGATTTTTTTTGTCATGTCAGGGATTGAGAGATTATTGGAGGGAGGTCTGCTGGATTTCTCAAAAGTTCTGCAATTTTGAGATCCCGGAAGATCCAATTTTCTTCTTACTGCATGATGGTAAGAAGGATACTTTGATAATGAGTCACCTCTTAAATGCAGCAAAAGCCTGTATACCTCTAAACTGGAAAAAGACACAACTACCTTCGATTCAAATGTGGGTAGAGAAAGTGGAGAACTGAACCAAATGGAGAATTTGGTTTGGATAGCTAGGCAGAAGAGAGAGAAATATGAAAAGGCATGGTCCCTCTGGAACTCCCTTATGAAATCAGAAGAGGGGCGGAGTTTGAGTCTTGGGTGAGGTGGGAGTGGGGGAGGGGGGAGAGAGTTATTATTAGTTGGGGGGGGTCATGATTTTTCTCTTTGCCCCCATTCTTTCCCTTTTTTGTTTTTTGTTTTGGTTATTTGTTTGCGTGGGGAGGGAGGGGCCCAAATTAGAAAAGAGATAACTGATCATATATATATATGCATGAATAGCATTATAGCAATACTGTGTTTGTAGTTAAACCAAGGTAATGGGTGACATATACTCTGTATAATTTTGTATTTATGGAACAGTTGATCACCAGAAAAATGTAATGGTGGGGAATTTTCAACAAGTATTTGGGGATTTGACTTCCCCACCCCATGCTTTCAAAGGAGGGGAGAGAAGGAAAGAGAAGGGGGGGGGGGATGTATAAATAAAGATTAAAAAAACACCACAATGATGTGACTAAGCCAGATTCTTGTATGAATATCAAGCTGAATATTTCCTCTTAAGGCAGTCTACTGACGTGGTAAAAAAAAAAAAGAAAAAAAAAAAGAAGGATGCTTTAAGCCTCCTTTGTGTTTTTTCGAAGGAGTGTAGTTAGTAGTAGGGTTCTTAATTCTTGTCTTAGAGTTAATAGTTGTGTAGTGTATTGGGGTGTGGTGGACTTTTTGTTTTGCTCCTCGAGCTTCTCTATTTGTTCTGTGAGGTCTTTGAGATGCGTCTTTTTTTGTATCTAGAAGCCAGTTGTATCAACATCCCTCTTATCGAGGCTTTATGGGCATTCCACACCATGGCCGTGTCAGCCACTGAGCCGATGTTAGCGTTGAAGAAGACTTTTAAATGGTTTTCTATTTCTTGAGCAAAATCAGGATTTTGTAAGATAAAGTTGTTAGCTCTCCAGATGGGATTTTTGCAGTGTTGAGAGGCATCTTCTAACGTGATTGAGATCGGGGCGTGGTCTGACCATGTCATCGTGTGGATCTCTGATGCTGATATATTTTGTAAGAGCCATTTATCAGCTAGAAACAGTTCTATGCGAGAGTAAGTTCTATGGGATGGTGAGAAGTACGTGAAGTCTTTCTCCGATCCGTGGTGACAGTGCCACAAATCAAACAACTCATGCTGTTGCAAGAATTTTTTTAGGGGAGATTCCTTTCTTTTATCGGCGCTTGTGGAGTCCAGGTGTGTATCTGCTGTGGTGTTGAAATCCCCACAGAGTAGTAAGCACCCTTGTTGTAGTGGTTTCACGATGCGCATCACTTTGTGAAGAAATTTAATTTGTTGGGAGTTTGGTGCACATAGGTTGATGAGGGTATATTGTTTTTTGTTGATAGTGCACACCAGGATAAGAAAGAGTCCTTTGGGGTCAGCGATCTCTTGTTGTAGAGAGAAGGATACAGTGCTATTTATTGCGATGAGCACCCCTTGTTTCTTTTAAGAAAAAGATGCTGTGCATATATCGGGAACATTTTTGCTGGAGCATTTGGGCGGCGCGGAGAGTAAGAAATTAGTTTCTTGGACACAGAGGATGTTGCTGTGTTTTTTCTGTGCCGTGCTCCATAGTGAGTGCCTTTTTGCCGGGTGCTTAAGCCTGTGGGCATTAATTAATAGGATGTTCAGTGGCATCGTGTACGTAGGTTTTGGGTGTATGGGTAGAGTAGCACTTACAGTTAGGTGGCTTGTGTCGCTGTGTGGTCTGGTCTGGATGTCGAGGTAGCTTGCGGAAGGTCAGGTGATGGCCGAGGCTGCAATTGGAGCAAGAGTCTTTCAATGTTGCCGCTGGTGCAAAAGAAAAGTCAATTAGTAAAGAAAGACATAAACAAGTGCGTGTTTGCTGATGAAAAAATGCGGTGTATATTTCTGAGGGGTACAGTGTCACCGCTGTGGGGGTAAACAGTCCTTGAGGGGTTTTTTAGATATAAAGTATTCGCAGTTTGGGGAAGGATAGAATTAGGGGATTTTGCCCTTTGTTGTGAACCTTGAGCGGTTCATGAGATTCTTCTTCCTCTAATGCGTTGCGATTGAGGGGTGCCAGATGGAGGTTGGTGCTGGGAAGAGTCCATCGGGGGGGTCTAGTAGTATCTCCCAGTTGTGTAAGAGTTTTAGACCTTCCTTGAGGTTGTCAATTTTGTAGGTGGTGTCTTCCTTTGTAATTAATAGGGTAGCTGGGTACTTCCACTTGAATTGTATTTTATGATTGTGTAGACCTTTTGTGATAGGATTCAGGTCCTTGCGAAGTTGGAGTGTATATTTGGAAAGGTCTGGGAAAATGTTGAAATTCTCATATGGATGCAGTAAATTGGGTATTTTCCTTGCTCCCGCTATGAGTTTTTCTTTAGTTTGAAAAAAAATGAATTCTCATCAGCAAGTCCCTGGGGACTGAAGCTGCGAGGTGTGACGGTTTCGCAATTCTGTGTATGCGGTCAATGATAATGTCTCGTGGAGACGCTTCAGGGAGAATCAAGCGCAGGAGTTCTTTGGCGTATCTTTGCAGAGCTTGTGGTTGTACTGTTTCCAGTACCGCACTTAGTTTGACATTATTACGATGTGATCTGTCTTCTAAGTCTGCTAACTTTGCTCTCATCCATGATTGTTCCTCTTTTACATCGTTTACTATGTCTATTATATCATTGACAGTTGAGACGCATGCTTAATTCCCATTTTCAATGCAGGAGACTCTCATTTATCTATGTGGTTGATTTCAGTCAAAATTTTCGTGAATAAGGAGGATAGATCTGTCATCAAGGAGGATTGTAAGAAGAGGAGCATGTCTTTGAGTGTGGTATCCAGGACTGGTTGTCCTGTGGTCGGGAAGGCCTCCTTTGAGGAGCTCAGTGAGTTTTGGCGCCCAATGAATTAAGTGCTAGACCAGCCGTTTGATACGCATCTATCCGCATTCTCACTTTGGCTGGGCTCGCTGTGATGGGGTTTTCTTCTATATGGTATGAGGGGGATTGTGAAAGTGTTGCAGATGGTGAGTTTTCGACTGGAAGGTCTGTGTATGCTTCGCTGGTTGCTCTTCCTGTCTGCTCTTCCCTGATTGGGGGAGCCTGTTTGAAAAATAGTGAAGTCAGTTTTTGGGTTTTATATTCCCCCAATCTCTTTCTGGACATTGTTGTAACAAGGTTTTGGGAAATGTGTGGTGTGTGTCGGGCTTCAGTCGCTCTGGTACTTCCCCTTTACTGTACTTTTGATGACCTACACTGTCATCCCTGATGCCTCCAGGATGTTGTGAAAAGGGGTCCCAAGATGGCTGCTGCTTTAACCTTAGTAGGCTTCAGTGAAGCCCTGGAGTTTTCTTTGGGCCCATTTCGAAGTTGGGGGACAGTGTAGGGGTGGTGAGAAGGATCACCCTGTGGACCATGGCGGGTATTCACGTATATTTGGGTGAATCTGGTGGTGAGATGGATGTTGAGGCTGTTTTGTTGGTTGCAGGCTGGGGCCCGTCTAGGTAGCCACTTTGATGGAGGCTTTGAGGGTGGTGGAATGGCCGCTATATCAATTTTGCGCAGTCACAGGATTGAGGTATGCTGAGGGCGGTAGGCCTTGGGTGTAGTAAGATGGCCGCCGCGTCTAACTTCCACAGGCTGCACCGAAACCCCGACCTCACGTAGTACTCGCTGCCTGAACGATTGGCAGGCCTCCTTCCTCCCGGGTCGCTACTCAAGCAGTACCTGGGTTGTTTGCTAGTGTGCTCGGGTGAAGGGCAATCTCTGGGGCCAGGTGACGGCTCGGGATGGAGTCTAGGCCTTGGTGAACAGGCACTGTGCCGGCCCTGATCCGCTTCATGAGCGGCGCTCCCGGCTCAAAAAAAAAAATTGGTCTGAGCTGTAGAGGAGGGTGTCTGGGGCAGGGATGTGATGTTGTGGGGTCTCACCAGTTGCTGTAAAATGAGGATTCCCGTGGATTGAGTTTTAGTGTCCCGGAGCTCAGGAACTGCTCATGCCAAGCCACGACCCCGGGACTTTTTATTTTTTTAAATATTTTTTACTAGTAATGGCGGCGATTACAAATTTTTAGCGGGACTGGGACATTGCGGCGGACAAATCTGACACTAAGTGACACTTTTTGGGGACCAGTGACACCAATACAGTGAGCAGAGCTAAAAATATACATGGTCACTGTATGAATGACACTGACAGGGAAGGGGTTAACATCAGGGCAATCAAAGGGTTAAATATGTTCCCTATGTATGCTTTATAACTGTAGGGGGAGTGCTTTGGCTAAATGAAAACAGAGATCCATGTTTCTGCTAATCTCCATTTTCCTTTCTGGCAGAACAGCGGTCTGCCTTGTGTGGGGATCACTCTTCAGAGGAAAAGACTCAGCATGTAGGTCAGGTTCTTTAAAATCTGGTGGCTTGCCAGGTTTATATTTACAGGTTTGCAAGCTCAAAACACAAAAGAACAGAAAACAAAACCTCGCAGTCCGGCGCTAAACTAAACAATCACGTTCCTCTCTATACAGCGTGGGGCTGTCCCTGACACCCACAAAACATAAGCACAGTGCAGACCTTGATTTTTGAGTCCAAAGTAGCAGACAGAGCTCACACATCCTTCTCCCTCTGAGATCCAGGATAGAGCTCTCTTCTGCTCTCTTCCTGGTCATTAAATGCAGGTGGAGGGGGCCGGAACCAGCTCTGCCATGGTGGCCGGCAAAACCTGGGTCGGATTCCCACTTGTCCTCATAAAATTATCGCATGGGAGGCGAAAAATATTGCCCCATCCATTGTGGCGCCTCGCATAACGTCACATATCTCCCCCCTCTGCTCAAGCCCCTCAGCGGAGCAATGTCCCGACCATGCAGTGGGCCCGGGAAAGACCATTGGCGTTATTTTGGAGTCTTTCTGCCCGGTATTCACTGAGAACTTAAACGTCTGTAGGGGCAGGAACCACCTAGTCACCCGGCTATTCTCCCGGTTGTTAAACATCCACTTAAGGGGGGCATGGTCGGTGACTAGCCTGAATGACCTTCACAGTAGGTAGTATTTTAGGGCCTCTAAGGCCCATTTGGTAGCCAGGCACTCCTTCTCCACAATGGCATAATTCCTTTCATGTCTATTAAGCTTCTGGCTTAAAGCAGAGTTCCACTTTTTTTTTGTTTATTAAAAGTCAGCAGCTACAAAAAGTGTAGCTGCTGACTTTTAAAAAACAGTAACTTACCTGTCTCCCGGTCCAGCGACGGCTGCTCCCGAAGCCTCGCTCGTCTCCCCCCTCCTCCCTGCGGCGCCGGCATTCCTAGTGTGGGCACACGGCCCGGCTTCATGGCCGGGCACCCACTGCGCATGCGCGAGTCGCGCTGCGCATTCCTAGTGGCCAGGCAATCTTCTAGGACCTGTGACGTGTCCCAGAAGATTGCCAGGAGGGAGGGGCCCAGAGGCAGAAGGTGGAAGAGGGACAGGAAGTCCCTCTGAAATCTGGGGACACACTCCCCCCCCAAAAAAATGACATGCCAAATGTGGCATGTAAGGGGGTGAGGAGTGCTTAAAGCGGAAGTTCCATTTTCAGGTGGAACTCCGCTTTAAGTAGACAACCGGGTGCTCCTCACCGTCTCTGATCTAGGACAGAACAGCACCTAGTCCCACCTCAGAGGAGTCGGTTTAAAAGACAAACTCCTTGGTGAAGTCTGGGGTCATGAGCACCGGCTGTACACATAGGGCTTCCTTGAAATTCTGGAAGACCTTCTCAGCTTCGGGATTCCACTTAACCATTCCTGACCCTCTTCCCTTTGTCAGATCGGTCAGAGGGACGGCAATAGTGGCAAAGTCGGGGATGAAGCGTCGGTAATACCCTGTAATCTTCAGGAAGGCCGAACCTGTTTCTTGTTCACTGGTTGGGGCCACTTTTGAATGGCTTCAATCTTATTGGTCTGGGGCTTAATCAGACCCCGACCAATAACATACCCAAGGTATTTGGCCTCCTCTAGACCTATGGCACACTTTTTTGGGTTGGCTGTTAACCCTGCTACCCTCAGTGAATCTACCACTGCCTACACCCGGGGCAGATGTGAATCCCAATTTGGGCTGTGGATGACATCATCCAGATATGCTACTGCATAGGGCTGATGCGGCCTCAAAGTTTTGTACATCATCCTCTGAAAGGATGCAGGGGCCGCATGCAGACCAAACATCCTAAGATCACTACTGCTGTTGCTCTGAGGGACAGATTGCAGAAATTTGAGATTTCACATACTGCTGCTTTGAGTGACAGATTTGCAGATTGCAGATCAAACTCTGCATAACACAACGATCGATACGATCGTGCACAACGATCAGATTGTTGGAGTAATTTGAGATTTCACATACTGCTGCTTTGAGTGACACATTGCAGATCAAACCCTGCCTAACACAACGATCGTTACGATCGTACACAACGATCAGATTGTGGGATCGTACACAACGATCAGATTGTGGGATCGTACACAACGCTCAGATTGTGGGAGTAATTTGAGATTTCACATACTGCTGCTTTGAGCGATCTGACTGCACTAGGTAGAGGGACAGATTATTGTTCAAAAATCATCTCCTAGTTCTAAAGGGAGAGGTTTTAGCTGCAGCTGTAAGTGACACTTTATTGTTCAAAAATCATCTCCTAGTTTATTTGATTTTAATTTATTTTACCTATCCCCATTTTTTTGTAGGGCACTTGCCCCACTCTTACCCCCATTTTACTTCCTTTTGCAGCCCTCTAGCACTTGCCAGGATTTTGTTACAGCCATTTTTGTGCCTAAAAGTTCGGGTCCCCATTGACTTCAATGGGGCTCTGGGTCCGGGATAACGTTCGGGCGCCGAACCCGGACTTTTTCCCAAAGTTCGGACGGACCCGCAGAACCCGAACATCCAGGTGTTCGCTCAACTCTAGTCAAACTTAGACACTTCCTGAAATCGTTACAGAACCGGATAGTGCCATCGGGCTTTAGGACCAGTACTATAGGGCTCGGCCAGGTGAGGTGGGACTCCTATCACGTCTAACTCCAACATGGTTTTTACTTCTCTCGCCGATTGCCCCTTGTCTACCCTCAGGTATTCGGTAGGGTTTTACCGTTACACGAACCCCTGGTTCCGTGATTATGTCATGTTGTAGTACAGTATTCAGTCCGGGTAGGGAAGAGAAAAAAATCTCTATTTTTACTGACAAATTCCTTAACATCGTTTTGTTGCATCAGTGACAAGGACTTGGTTACGGGGACATCCAGGGTCAGGGGTAACCTGTCCTTTTGTGGAGTGGTCACTGCCAATAAACCTGTTTCCTTTTCCCAGGCTGGTAAACTTTGTAGTTTACTTTCCCCTACTCTTTCTCTAATCTCAAAGGGACCCAGGAATTTACTTTCGACCGTGGGGACTAGCACCAGCACTCTGTCTCCGGAGTTGAAAGTTTGGATTTTGGCACCCCAATTGTAAACCCTTCTCTGGGTTTGCTTTATATGCTCTCGTACCAGGGGCAGGACATCTGCGATTCGATCCTGCATCAAGGAGATGTGCTCGATGATGCTTCTATATGGGGTGGCCTCTCCTTCCCACGTGTCTTTTGTGACATCTAGCAGCCCCCTGGGATGTCTACCAAAGGGGGAATACCCCGTAGACGCCTGCGGTACCTCTAGTATGGCAAACATGAGGCACAGCAGCAAAAAATCCCAATTTCGCCCATCTTTATCCACCACTTTTTTAGCATACTCTTGAGAGTCTTGTTAAACCTTTCCACCAGACTGTCAGTTTTGGGGTGGTAAACAGAGGTACGGAGATGGGAGATTTTGTACAACTTGCACAATTCTCTGGTCATGAACGGGGTACCCTGATCTGTCAAGATTTCTTTAGGTCTCCCCACCCAACTAAAAACCTGGACTAGTTCCTTGGCGATAGTTTTAGCGGAGGTATTCCACAAGGGTATGGCCTCAGGATAGTGGGTCGCATAGTCCAGGATCACCAGGATGTGCTGGTGTCCCCGGGCGGATTTTACTAATGGTCCCACGAGATCCATGCCAGTTCGCTCAAAAAGGGCACTTCAATTATGGGAAGTGGGACAAGGGGGCTACGGTAACAGTGACGGGACCGTTATTTGACACTCAGGGCATGAGTCACAGTATTCTTTGACGTCTGCATACAACCCAGGCCAGAACAATCTCTGAATTATTCTCTCCCTGGTTTTCTTCATACCCAGATTACATGCCCATGGGCCAGATCTAGAACCACCCTGCGGAAGGGTTTGGAAACCACTAGCTGTTCCAGTTCGTTCTCCCCGTGTTTCACCACCTGATACAACAAAATTATTTATAAGCGCCATGTAGGGAAAAGACATCCCCCAATTAGGGTCCACAGGTTCCCCATCCAACACGGTCACGTTTTCTCTGGCTCTGAAGAGAGTGACATCCCGTAGTTGTTCTGTACAGAAGTCCTCTCTCTGGACCTCTAAGTCAGGTACTAGATTCGGTTCACTCTCACCATCAGGGACAGAGACATGGTCTGGGTCATTAGCTGTGAGCCATCTTCCAGCTCCTTCAGCTCCCCAGCCAGTACAGGAAAAGAAAGGGGGTCTCCTCCCTCCTTGGTCCTGCCACCAGTGTCCCCTTCCATTTGGCAAAACTGGCGAGAGGTCCTGTGCTTCCGCAGCAGGGGGAGCTCTATCCTCCAGACTCCCGGTGCCTTCCCATAACCTCTAAAAATGGGGAAAATCCCTGTCCACAAGGGCGTTATACAATAGTGAAGTTACCACCCCCACTGAATGAGTCACACTACCGCAAGGAGTGTCAATCTCAACCATCGCCGCCTGGTAGTCATGGGTGTCCCCATGGATGCAAATGACTCTGACAGGGCTAGGGTGCAACCTTGCAGGATTTACAAAATTGCTTTTTACCAATGTTACCACACTACCCGAGTCAAGCAGTACAGTAACTGGTCTCCCATCAACAATCACACACATTTGCTTCTCCATGCGACTTGAACATGATGCTGGGCAACATGAACATATGTGACCTGGGCAAAAAGAGAAAAGCGTCTATAAGCATAATCGCACTGCATGGGTTCATCATTCAGGGGGCAATTGGCAGCAACATGGCAGCATGGCATCGGTAGCACTGTATGTGATCTATACCCAGTCCTCTCAAGGGTCCCCAAGACCTTCCTGGCTTCTTTGGCCAGTCTCCAGGTCTAGAGCCCCCAGTCTCTTTAACCGTATCAACCTTATCAAATTTTCCCACGCCCCTGAACCTTGGAACAGTCTTACCGGGTCCGCCGGACAATCTTTCACCCCTAGATACATTGTAGTGGGGTGCAGATGGGCGCAACAAATCCTCAGCAACCATGTATCTCTCCATGAGGTCCACCAGTAGTGTAACTATGGGTTAAATTCCGTGTTACATTTATTAATTTATTGACAGGTTCATATATTTACCCTTTCAGATTTGTGGATGAAATACAATAATTAAAACAGCACACAAATAGTATAGTAATAAAAGAGATTTACTTAGCTTCGATTAAAGATGTAGTACAGATGATAAAACAAAGGATAAATTCAGGTTTAGTTTCAATTCCAGGGAACCCCACACTTCTCTGAAGACATCAGAGAATTTCTGGAAAGCGACAGCCTGTTCAGCCTCCAGGCGTATTCACCCTGGATGAGGTTCTGACCACTTTACTATTGTCTAAACATTTTATATGTGAAAGAAAAGCGCGAAAAGCTAGTTTTATCTGGTGTTAACAAAAGACTAGTCTTGTCCTTTGCGAACAGAACAAAAGAGTGATCCTGAGACAAAGTGACCATTTGTAATTTATGCAGGAATGGCATAACTATTCAGTATGTATACGTGTATATATACAAGCACATACACACACAGAAGTAATCACCTTAAAACTATCATAGTTAATAGCAACTAATACCAAGTTCCTTGTGAATCAATTATGAATATAGACCCGTACTACATTCCACCCCTTGATTTACAAGGAATTTAGGTCATAGACATAATCTTCAGACCTACATATAGGTAAAGCCTCAATAGTAGAGGTTGTACATTTACTAATACAGACAAAAATAATCTTAACTATAACAAAAATTCCTAATGCTAATAAAATAAACCATGCAATATACATAACCACTTGTTGCCCCAATTGACCAAGCCAAGCAAAAATTCCATCATTAGAGATAGAATGAACTTTACCAACAGCTTTTCGGGCCTCTGTTAATTCTGCTTCAATGTTCCCACTATTATCTGAAATATAGGAGCAACATTCATCCCCAATTAAAGCACATACCCCTCCCTTGGCAGCAAGAACAAAATCTAGAGCAGCTCTGTTTTGTAGTACCACCAATCTCATTTGCCTAACCTCTTCTGTAAGAGCATCAATACTATCAAATGTTTTGTTGAACGCACATTCAATAATTTTAGACATTCTCCTCAGCATTTGCACTGCCCGAGCCACTCCATACTGAGGAAGAATAATCATAGCCAATCTATCTCCTTCAGTAACATCCCACACCTCGGGTATATCTTGTACTTCTGAGGAACCTATGTTCCTTTTCCAATTCCTTACCCTCCCAGGTGGATTATTGAAAACTATACGGACTTTTGGTACTATATGTCCAATATAGCAGCTCCCCGACCAATTTGATGGTAGCCATTTATAAGCGTTCAGACCACATATAAAATAGAGTTGATAAGGCAAAGGAGTACAAATAGTTTGGTGAATCCAATACTGCCAAAACATATCTGCTCGTGTTTGATTTTTAGACAGATTTACACAGCTAATAAGGGCACTATCTTTGGCCACACACACATGTGTATCATTTTTAAATGCAGATCCTCCTATGCGGTACCCATCTACTTTAAAATTGAATACTTCATCTCTCCCCACCAACTGCACCATAGAGATATTATTCCAATGATCTGTTACTACATAATCACAATTACTTTTTCCCAACTCTATGGAATATGAGTCATTGGTACTAGGTCTTTGTACACACAATACACCAGTGGCTTTACGGGATAACTTTATAGAATATTCCTCTGGGCCAAAATTAGTTGGTATGTTTTTACATGATGGATTTGTCAAGCTGTCCATAGCCCTATTTACTATTGCTAGTCTCCAAGGATCGTCCAAAGGCAACCAGCTAATGTTAACTGGTAGTC
>BLSH010225327.1:83180-103616 GCA_018402905.1 Glandirana rugosa
CCCACTGAAGTTGTACCGAGGACTGGGGCCGGAACTATCTGTCCCCAGCCCGACACGGAGGCCGGGCCCTGACCACGGAACCCGCCTCAGGATACCCGACCACCTGCATACCTCTACCTTCGTGGGGCCAAGATCCCGAATGTGCACGGTGAGACGGTGCGTATTCTGTAAGAGTGCGTAACTAAACCATATGCACCCCTTACGACACGATGGGTCCCATAACTTCCATGTTTAGGACGGCTCCTCGTAGAGTCTAGTACGAGGCGATGAGGACTCGGAACTGCATAGATCACGGGGACTCCTATCTAACACCTCCGAGCGCTCTATAACCTAATGACTGAGTTAACATACGTCCACCAGCCCATAGGACTCCGCCCAAGGCACCAGTCCCGGGCCGGAGGCACAGCCCGACCCCTGTCTATCAAGGCCGGGGTCAGGAGCCATGTTGAAGTCACCCAAAAGGATAACATTTTCCGAGGCGAACTCTGCCAGCCTGGTCATTACCCTGTTAAGGAGTGCCAATGAGGCTGGGGGAGGCAGATACACATTTGCAATGGTCCACTGCTGACAGTGGATCTGTGCCTGCAGGATAATGAACCTGCCGTCCGGGTCAAGGACCAGGTCAATCAATTTAAAAGGGAGGGACTTGAGGACAAGAACACTAACTCCTCTAGCAAAGTTTGAATATGTGGCATGGTAGTGATGCCCTATCCATGGTTTTTTCAAGGCCATTGTTTTACTACCCACAAGGTGGGTCTCCTGCAGAAGGCAAATATGTGGGGAATATTTCTTGATAAATTGGAACACCAGGGATCTCTTAACCGCAGAGTTCAGTCCCCTGGTGTTCCAAGAGACAATATTAAGTGACGCCATAATTATCATATTCATAGCAAGAATTGAGGGGAGTACCCCACACCTGCACCATTCCCTCGACCCGGACAGCAGCCTTCACCCAACCGCATGACACTATGACATGACACCCAATGCAATGTAATATATGCTGACAATAAAAACCTGTATAAGCAAACAGTGTATAAAACAAAAAAGGAACAAGCAAACAGCCCAAACGGGGCTGACCCCCCAATCCCCCCCACCCCGCCCATCCCCCCAAACTCGGGAAGGGCCTCATCCCCCTATAACAGATCCAAACAGAGGGAAAAATTAGGATCAGCAGCTCTATGTCTGCATGGGAGGTCAGTGTTCAAGCGGCAAACTACACCCCTGTGGGCCAAGTACTGGGAGGAGTGTAAAGTGAGCGGTCTGCCCCGCCAGCTCTCCCCTCCACTGGGTTGTTGTAGAAATGGCCTAGGCCGAAAAAAGAAGGTCCGTAACATCACATTTCTTCCAGAGGTGTTAGAGAGACGCACTCTGCTAAGACCGCAGCGTGGTTCAATCTGGGGACATGTAAGTTCTCCTGATCTAGTCAGGGGTTCCAGCTTAGATTCCATCAGGCACAACCGGTGCAACAGAAGTAGTCACATACGTTCCCTATTCAAATGCCTTCCTTGCCCACCATCCCGCCAGCAACAGTTGTCAAGCATAGGTAGGTAAAGTCAGGTGAAAAGGCATAAGGAAAAAGAAAAAGAAAGAAAAAAAAAATGGAGAAAAAGGAGAAAAGTCCCCACACTCACCCCCCGTCCTCCTTCAACGGTGCGGTGGCAACGATTCCAGCCAGATCGCTGCCTCCCTTGGTGTGGTAAAGAATCGCATAGATTCGCCATCTTGTACCCTCAAGCGAGCTGGGTAGAGGATACTGTAACGGATATTGCGCTCCCTTAAGGCAACCTTTACTTGATCAAACGAACGCCTCTGTTTCTGAGTCTCCACCGAGTAGTCTGGAAATATAAGCAGTTTAGTATTTTGAAAGCGGAGTTCTCCTTGCTGTCTGGAGGCCCGGATAATCTCATCTCTATCCCTGAAGTTAAGCATCCGGAGGATGAGAGTGCGAGGGGGAGTTCCAGGAGGCCCAGGCTTAGGCGGCACTCGATGGGCCCTCTCCACTACATAATGCTGGGAGAAGCGTGCTCCTGGCAGGAGGTCCCGAAGGAGGCCCTCCACATATGTAGGTGGGTGCGCACCCTCTGCTCCCTCCGGGAGGCCCACTATACGGAGGTTGTTCCTCCGGTTCCTGTTCTCAGCGTCATCCAATTTATACTCCACCGCCCTCATTTTCGTTTGCAGCGTTCGGATGGCAGCCGAATGCTCACCAATCGTATCTTCCGCACGGCCCACTCTGTCCTCTGTCTCCCCGACTCTCGTGCGCAGCTTGTCCATATCTTGCCTGATTAGACCGACGTCTAGCTGCACGGCCTCAATTTTAGCCATGAGAGTGGTCTGGCAGATAGCTATCGCCGCCATGACATCAGCCAGTCCCGGCAGGGGGGAGGCAGTCGACCTGTTTTGCTCTGTCTGGGACGCCATGCTCCTCCGAATGGGCGCGGTCCGGGCGACAGGCCTGCAAGGCCGGAGCGGTCCTCCGGTATCGTGGGGAAGTATAACTTCTTCCCCTTGCTGTTCCGGGACTGCGAGCGACGTCTCATCCGCAGTCCGCCTTCCTCTTTCGTCGGATTAACTGTCCCAGGAGCCGGATTCCCAGCGTTGAGGCAGCGGAGCTCAGCTAGGAACAACCGCTCACAGCGCCATCTTGGACACGCCCCGAAGAGGTCTCTTAGATGAGGTAGAAGTATTTGTTTAAACTGATTGTAATACTCCCCTGGAAGACCGTCAGCCAGATGGGGTGGCTTGAATTGCACAGGTGATTTCTTGTTCTGTAAAGGGTAGGTTTAGATATTCTAACTGTTCAGGTGTAAGTTTCGGTAGTTTGATTTGCTCTAGGAATTCTTGAATAGTCTGGGGAGATGGTTGGGGCGTAGATGAGTCTGTTTTAAGATTGTATAGTGACTCATAGTAGTGGCTGAAGGCGTCAGCAATACTTTGGGGGTTAAGGATTTTGTCTTTAGGGGTGGGATATAGTAAGAATGGGATTTTAGTTTGGGTACGAATTCCTCTAATTCGCATTGCCATATATTTCCCGGCCTTATTTCCGGTGGAGTAGTGAATAGCTTTCAGTTTGCGGTAGTTCTTTTCATATTTTTCTAATAAAAGGGCTCTAAGTTCCTGCCTTAGGGTAAGTAATTTTGTGTTAATGGTTGGCGAGGGGGAAGTCTTATTCTGATCATCTAGTGATCTAATATGGGCTATGATCTCGTCTATCCGCTGCGTCCTCCTCTTTTTTGCAATTGAGCTAAATTTTATCAACTCCTCTTATGAATGCTTTGTGAGCCATCCATAGTGTGGAGGCTTTGTCCACAGAGCCTACATTGTGTGAGAAATATTGTTCTAATTGCTTCTGAATTTCATCCGCATATGTGGGAGTCTTAATCAGGAAAGTATTGGCTTTCCAAATAATTGGTGGAGTTTTCTGTGCCACTGTGTCTAGTGCAATTTAGACCGATGCATGGTCCCACCATGTTATTAAGTCAATGTGGGAGCTTGTGACTTTTTGGAGTATCCATTTGTCCGCTAAGAAGAAGTCAATCCTTGAATAGGAATTGTGTGCCACAGAGTGAAATGTATATTCCTTTTCTGTTGGGTGATGGCATCTCCAGACATTAAACAAGTCATTGACTTGGAGAAAATGGGACATTTGCGTACTTCTCCTGGGTTTGCGGTTGGTAGTGTCCATTTCTGTGTCTGGGGTTAGATTGAAATCGCCGCAGATCAGCAATGCTCCTTGTCGCAGCCTGTTTATTTTTTTTTTGTAGCTTGTTGAGGAAAAACATTTGTCTCGAATTTGGAGCATATACACATACCAAGGTTACTCTAGTAGAGTCCAGATCACAAATTAGAATTAAGTATCGGCCGTCTTGATCTGTGATTGCTTGGGTCAGCTTGAAGTCTATAGTGTTTTTGATAGCTATAGCTACCCCTCTCTTCTTCCCTGGGCTGCATGCCAAGTAGATATTGGGGAACATTTTGTGCTGGAATCTTGGAGTTGCTGATTTTTTAAAGTGTGTCTCCTGTATGCATATGATGTCTCCACCCATTTTGAGGGTTGTTTGCCATAGGGACGCCCGCTTGGCCGGGTGGTTGAGGCCTTTAGCGTTTAGGGATATGATTTTCATGCCCATTGTAGTGTGTTTGAATGGTGCATGTTAGGGTACTCACATTTAGAAGGTGGTTCACGGTCTTGCCATAGGTCTTTCTGGTGTAGGTATTGGATGATCTTCATCTTTGTTGAGCAGGTAGATGTCCTCAGGTTCGGAGTGACGTGCAGAAATGGAAAAGAGGTTATTGAGGAGGTAGAGGAAGAACATAGAAACAAAAAGAGAAAAGTCATGCGGCTGGAAGGATATTTTCTAAACTGCATGTCTGGTAACTGGGGGAACAAGTTCATGTTGGTTCTTCACTATGGTTGTGGAGCTATTCAGGGGGGAGAAAGTGTTGCTTGGGACGTGTATTTGCAAGCCCCCCCCAGAATTTAGGCCGGAAGTGTTTGTTTGATTTGTGCTATAAAAGAGGGCCAGGGCTCTGGATTTTCCTGGCTTGTTGCGTATAGTCAGGTTCAGGGATGATCCCCCATTCTTTCAATAAAGCCAGCCCTGATGTCAGTGAGGTGATGTTGTAGGAACTGCCATTCCGGTCTATGGAGATCTTAGTAGGGTGGCCCCATTTATATCCTATGTTATGATTGCGTAGTGCCTTTGTGATTGTGTTGAGTTGACGCCTGAGATCCATGGTGTATTTTGATAGATCTGAATAGATTTGAATTCCATCATATGGCTCTGGTAGGGTAGTTTCCCCACAGCTCTGGCTTTTTTTAAGACTTGTTCTTTAGTAGCATAAAAGTGCACTTTCATAAGCACGTCCCTGGGAACTTTTTCTGGTAGGAAGGACGGCTTGGGTAAAAAATGTATGCGATCTATAGTCATTTCTATAGGCTGCAGGTCTAGGAGGAGGGCACGGAACATGTCTGTAGTGTATGTGTTTAAATCTTGGGGTGTCACTGTTTCGGGTACCCCCCTTAGCTTCAGATTGTTCCGTCTAGAGCGGCCCTCTAAATCCACAATTTTCGGGCGGACCCATTGGTTCTCTTCAATGGCATCTTCGTTGGCATCTATTAATTCATTGACTGTGTGGGTAATATCACTGACTGCATTTTCCACTGTGTGGATTCTTTCTCCTAGTGATGTGATTTCTGCGGTTATTTTTTTTGTTAGAAGAGTAAAGTCTGCGTGGATAGACTGCTGCAGCGTTACTAGCATGTCTTTTAAGAGCGTATCCATCATAGGCTGATTGCTGGTTGGGAAAGCTGCTATGGATGCGCTTAGTGCAGTACTGTGTGTGGGGGGTAAATCCCCCTGACTCACCGAGCCGTCTGTTTGGTCGTCCATGCGCATCCTCGTCTTGGCTGGGCTGTTGCATGGAGGGCTTGTTGGAGGTGCTGTGTGCTGGGGTGACGTTCCCAGTGCCCTCAGTTGGTGTTCGTCGTCTGGGAGGTCCGTGTAGTGGCCCTGGGCCTTGCTGCTCTGTGCTGCGTCTGTGAGGTCGGCGCCATCTTGTCCTTCCCCTCGTGCGGAGGGGGAGAAGAACTCCGTCAGTTTGTGTGGCCACGGTTCCTCCTTGCGCTTCCGTGACATCTCGCCTGTGTTGCGGGGGATGTCACCTTTCTGTGGCGGTGCTTGGTTGCCTGGTTTTAGGGCTGTAGTCGCTCGTTTCTCCCCTGTTGCTCCGGAGCTCTCTCAACTAGCTGCCATCCACAGCGCGCGCAAACCACGCCCCCCCGGCCTTAAGTGTTTGCACTGTTAAGCACAATCAAGCACTTATATTCCAATTATGCCCAAAGCACAATGAAATGTGTTCTGTATAACAGACTGAAGGGAATTTGAAGCAATCCATTTGGTGTGTTTCTGTATATATAATAATAAAATTTAAAAAAAACACAATTACAAATGAAGTGCTTCAAGCAAGCACATGGAAATGCGTTCTGTACAACATAGTGAAGGGAATCTGCCCATTCCTCTTGAAAAAAAGCCTCCAGTTTCTGGAAATTATTGGGCTGTCTTGCATGAACTGCATATTTATGATCTCCCCAGAGTGGCTCCATGATATTGAGGTCAGGAGACTGAGATGGCCACTCCAGAACATTCACTTTATTCTGCTGTAGCCAATGACAGGTCGATTTGGCCTTGTGTTTTGGATCATTGTCATGTTGGAATGTCCAAGTACGTCCCATGCGCAGCTTCCTGGCTGTTGAAGGCAAATGTTCCTCCAGTATTTTTTGACAACATACTGCATTCATCTTGCCATCAATTTTGACCACATTTCCTGTGCCTTTGTAGCTCACACATCCCCAAAACATCAGCGATCCACCTCCGTGTTTCACAGGGCTTGTTGATTCGTCTCCAAATGTAGCGTTTATGGTTGTGGTCACAAAGCTCAATTTTTGTCTCATCACTCCAAATGACTTTGTGCCAGAAGGTTTTAGACTTGTCTCTGTGCTGTTTGGTGTATTGTAAGCAGGATACTTTGTGGCATTTGTGTAGTAATGGCTTTCTTCTGGTGACTTGACCATGCAGCCCATCTTTCTTCAAGTGCCTCCTTATTGTGCATGTTGAAACAGCCACACCACATGTTTTCAGAGAGTCCTGTATTTCACCTGAAGTTATTTGTGGGTTTTTCATTGCATCCCGAACAATTTTCCTGGCAGTTGTGGCTGAAATTTTAGTTGGTCTACCTGACCGTGGTTTGGTTTCAAAAGAACCCCTCATTTTCCACTGATTAGAGTTTGAACGCTGCTGATTGGCATTCTCTATTCCTTGGATATCTTTTTATATCCCTTTCTTGTTTTATACAGTTCAACTACCTTTTCCCGCAGATCCTTTGACAATTCTTTTGCTTTCCCCATGACTCAGAATCCATAAACGTCAATGCAGCACTGGATGAAAGATGCAAGGGTCTGTCAGGAGTCCAGAAACTCATTGAACTTTTATACACACACACTAATTACAAGAAAACAGATCACAGGTGAGGATGGTTACCTTTATTAGCCATTCAAATCCCTTTGTGTCAACTTGTGTGCATGTTATCAGGCCAAAATCACCAGGTTATGTAAACTTATGATCAGGGTCATTTGGGTAGTTTCTGTTGTCATTATGATTTAAAATTGTAAACACAGTTGATTGATAATAAATGGCTTCAGCCAAACACTATCCGTGAGTGAAAGAAATGTTTTTGTGTTATCATTCATATTCTCTGAGAAATGGCCAAGAAATAAAATTCTGCCAGGGTATGTAAACTTATGAGCACAACTGTATACAGTATTTCACAGTAAAAAGTGAGTACACCCCTCACAGTTTTGTAAATATTTTATTATAACAGCAAATTTACACTGTTATACAAGCTGTACACTCACTACTTTACATTGTAGCAAAGTGTAATTTCTTCTGTGTTGTCACATGAAAATATATAATAAAATATTTACAAAAATGTGAGGGGTGTACTCACTTAACTCAAATGTAATTGGACAAATAAATATAATCATAAATAAAATGTTCATTTTTAATATTTTGTTGAGAATCTTTTACTGGCAATGAAGGTTGGGACCCATGGACCCATGGACCCAAAGACTGGGTTTCGTCCTTTCTGTTGCTTTGCCAGGCTCTAACTGCAGCTGTCTTCAGTTGTTCTTTGTGCTTTTTGCTTTTTTTGTGCTGGTTGCTTTTGCAGTGTGTTTTGGATAATTGTCCATCTGTACTGTGAAGCACCGTCCAATCATTTTTGCTGCATTTGGCTAAATCTGAGCTAACGATATATCTCTAAACACTGCAGAATTCATCCGGCTGCTTCTGTCTTCTGTCACATCATCAATAAATATGTGATGTTGGATGTGGCGCTGTCTGAGTGTGAATACAAAATAAACGTGAACAGAGTGCTAGTATAATGTGCTAGTAAAAATATTTAAATGATATGTTTAAAAAACAATATTGGTAAAGTGCATATGTGCTAGGATGACTTCCTGTGATATTGGGTTTTTCATAAAATGGAAAATATGTGGAAAAATGGAAAATAAATATCTGTGTACGACTTATGCAATTACATACACCATACAAGTTTCAAAAAAAAAAAGTCTACCAATAAACCAGAATAAATATCATCAGTGATGTGCTGTGAAGTTTAAAAGTTCCGTGAGGTTTAAAAGTTCATATCTGTCCATAAGCTTTAATTAAAAGCCAAAATTCACAGTTCATGTATGTCAGATCCCAGGTCTCCTTATCTTCTTCACATAAATAAATTAGCGTATACTTCATACAGTATAGAGTGTTCAGTGCTCATACCTGCTTTCCTATACACTCCTATTCATAGTACAATTGTGAGGTGGAAGTGTTGATCACACGTGCTCCCCTTTGGACCTCTCCTTACCAGAGGGCATTACCCCTGCAGGGGTGGAATGCCTATCTTTATAATCCACTGGTGTTCCTAGTTGTGGGGCGTTCGTCCATCCAATTTTTAGGAAAAAGAGCAAAAAGAGGCTTCCATAGCGTGATATGTAAAAAACTGTTGTTTTTTATTCAAAATTCACATAAAAGTATTCATTGATCCAAGTGCAAAATAAAAGCAAGTTCCGATAAAAAAAAAATATATTACATCCGTGGGCGGTTCGAAAAATATTAAAAGGTATGTGTGTCCCTACTGCCTCATCAGTCCAGCACCAGCGTGTAACACTCACTCGTGTAGAGGAAGACCCGCACGCTTCCTGTATCAAGTGCGGGGTTGTGTTGCAGCAAGCCGCTTGGAGAGAGCTGGATGTGACGTGGGGATAGGCGTGCTCACAGCCGGTCAACTGACGCGTTTCGTCGATTGACGTTCTCAAAGGTGTCAATATATTGTTTATATTGTCTATATAAAATGACAAGGTTACCTTAGTTAAGATAGATAGGTAATGCTTAGTATGATTTGTAAAATAAGTTTTGTCACATATGTTTGTGCGTTTATGTGAGTTTAACATTGGAAAAGTTAAATAATGAAACTGAAGAAAAAGTTCTATAAAGTTGTAAATGAGAAAAATGAGAAATACAGAAGGGTTATATTGTAGGTACTGAAACTGATAAAATGGCATATGAGAAAGATAGAAGCTTTTGTCAGAAAGTCTTTGTAAGTTTAAGTGAGAAGTAACTTTCTACATGTCTGTGTTTGTGTAAAGAGAGGAGAGACAGACTGCACCATCCCCCTCCCCCTTCTTCCTTCAACAAATCCTTTGTGAGGGTCTGTCTGTGAAATGTAGTAATGTATTAATTTTTGGCCAGCTATGAAATGACTAGTATAACATGTGATGTTCAAATGTGGGTTATATATAAGACCAAGGGAAATGTTTAACCACTTCAATACCGGGCACTTAGAACACTTCCTGCCCAGACCAATTTTCAGCTTTCAGTGCTGTTGCGATTCGAATGAGAATTGCGCGGTCGTGCGACGTTGTACCCAAACAAAATTTTTTTAATTTTGTTCCCACAAATAGAGCTTTCTTTTGGTGGTATTTGATCGCCTCTGCGTCATTTCTGATCACCGCTATAAACAAAAAAAGACCAAAAATTTTGAAAAAAAACAAACATTTTCTTTGTTTCTGTCACAAAAATTTGTATAAAGTACATTTTCTCCTTCACTGACGGGCACTGATGTGGCTACACTGATGGGCACTGATAAGGCTACACTGACGGGCACTGATGAGGCAGTACAGATTGGCACTGATGAGGTGGCACTGATAAGGTTGCATTGATGATGGGGTACATATACAGCACTGATGGGCGGCACTGACAAGCAACACTGACGGGCACTGGTACGTGGCACTGATATGCGGCACTGATGGACACTCATAGGCGGCAGTGATAAGTGGCACTGGGCACTGATGGGCACTGATAGGTGGCACTTTTAGGTGGCACAGGTGGGCACATTTAGGTGGCACAGGTGGGCACATTTAGGTGGCACAGGTGGGCACTGATAGGTGACACAGGTGGGCACTGATAGGTGTCACAGGTGGGCACAGGTGGGCACTTATAGGTGGCAGTGGTGGGCACAGATGCAACAAGCACTGTTAGGGATGGCACTGGCAGGCATCATACATGGGCACAGTGCCATCCCTACAGTGCACAATAATGCCCTTACCTGGTGGTCTAGTGGGGGCTCCCTGGTGGTCCTGGGTGGCCTCTGATTTAATTCCCTGGTGGTCCTGGGCGGCCTGGGTGTGCTGTCCGGCGGGGGGGCTCCCTGGGGTCCTGATCCGGCTCCCTGGTGGTCCAGTGGGGGTGATCCTGAGGGTGGCTGCGCTGATAAATGTTCAGCGCAGCCCCCCCCCCCTGTCAGGAGAGCAGCCGATCGGCTCTCCGCTGCACAGGTCTGCAGACCTGAGCAGAGGAAAAGCAGATCAACGGCTCTTCCTGTTTACACTGTGATCAGCCGTGATTGGTCACGGCTGATCACATGGTAAAAGGCTTCGGATCGAAGCCTTTTACCTCGGTCGGTAATGCGGTGGGTCAGCCTGACCCACGGCACCACCGATCGCCGCGATGCGCGCCCCCGGGGGCGCGCGATCGCGGATTATCCTGAGGACGTCAATAGACGTCCAGTCAGGATAATGAACCCCCCGCCCGGACGTCATTTGTCAATGCGCCGGGCGGGAAGTGGTTAATTATGTTGCAAAAAATACAATCATTGTTGAAATGGTTAGTTTTTTGCTTTGTAACTCTAGGATTCAGAAAAAGAGAAAAGGCTGATTGCGGCCGACACACTTTAAATTCCTAAAAGCAGCCATGATTATTATAATTATTTAAATGTTTAGTTCTCCATTCCAGCCTACTGGACATGGAAAGGGAGAAGGCTCCACCCACTGATAAAAACCTAGTTGTACCTTTTTCTGCCAGTCATTTGAACAAAATAGCTGATTAGACAAGTTCTGTATAACATGTTAAATGTATGAGCAAGCAAAGAGTAACAGTATACAATAGGACAATAGTGAATAATCACTGGAGATGTATGCCTATGTATGTATTGTCTTGATTGGTGATTGTAATGAAGTGTGAAACTTTAGAATACAACACTAATTATTGTTTTATACATTTTTTGTTAATACAGAAGGAACCAGATCTGTATGAAATTGAACCAGAGATTGAAATAGAAACATCAAAATGAGTTTGGTGATGTATAATATTTGTGCACAATGTGATGAACACACTGCAAATGTTATTGTGAATGTTATCCATGGTGAATTATTGACAACTTTTGATGGATGTCCTTTAATGAAAATCCACGTGTGATTAATTAATTTTTTATTGAGCTTGTTTAACATGAGTAGAAAAGAGTGCACTCTCAATAACCACTTCAATACTATGCACTTAGAACACTTTACTACCAGACCAATTTTCAGTTTTCAGTGCTGTTGCGCTTTGAATGACAGTTGCGCGGTCGTGCGACGCTGCACCCAAACAGATTTTTTATCATTTTGTTCCCACAAATAGAGCTTTCTTTTGGTGGTATTTGATCACCCCTGCGGTTTTTATTTTTTGCACTGCAAATAAAAAAAGACCAAAAATTTTGAAAAAAAAAAAAAAAATTCTCTATTTTTGTCACAAAACTTTGTAAATAAGTAAATTTTCTCCATCACTGGTGGGCACTGATGAGGCTACACTGACGGGCACTGATGTGGCAGTACTGATTGGCACTGATGAGGCGGCACTGATGAGGTGGCACTGATGATGAGGCACTTATATGCAGCGATGATGAGCACTATTAGGCGGCACTGATAAGCAGCACTGATGGGTACTGAGAGGTGGCACTGATATACAGCACTGATGGGCACTGATATGCAGCACTGACGGACACTGCTAAGCGGCACTGATTGGCACTAATAGACAGCACTGATTGGCACTCATAGGCAGCACTGGGCACTGATAGGTGGCACTGATGGGCGCTGATAGGTGGGCACTGGTAGGTGGCAATGGTGGGCACTGATAGGTATTGATAGGGGCACTGGTGGGCACTGATAGGGGCACTGTTGGGCACTGGTGGGCATATACATGGATAGGGGCTCATTCCCTGGTGGTCTAGGGTGGCATCTGAAGGTGGCACTGAGTGAAGGTGGCACTGAGCAGTATGTCACTTACCTGGTGGTCTAGGGGGGTCTCCCTGGTGGTCCAGATCGGCTCCCTGGTGGTCCCTGGACAGCTCACTGGTGGTCCTGGGTGGGCACATCCCTGGTGGTTCCTGGGCAGGCTCCCTGGTGGTCTAGGGTGGCAATCCGAGGGAGGGCTGTGCTGATAAATCATAATATGTTTATCTTCCTCTACTGTCCCTTCATGTGTGTATTTAGCTTGATTTATAGCAGGATCTACTTTAATAGATTCTACCATAATCATTGCAGTGGCATGTAATACAGAGCCACTGTTGGAGTGTGAAAAAAAACAGAATCCACAGGATCTGCACAGTACAGGAAGAGAACGGGTGATACTAAAAGTTAAAGGTTTTACACAACTGGTGCTTGGTTTAAAGTATATATTTCTGTATGAATGTCCGTTGAATTCAAGCTAATCATGTCATTCATTGTGAAAAAAGTAATTTTATGTCCACTCAATCAAAGCTAATCATGATTACTGCAATGGTTGCAAATTTAAACCAAGTCCTTCAAAATTAAGGTGCTGTTAAAATTGATATATACATGGCTATATCTGACACTTAGTGATCCTTTGACCTCCACATTTGATACAATTTTCTTGGTAAATGTTTATGAAATGAAATAGGTTCCCAGGTTTGGTTTTCCTCAATTCTCCCCAATTGCTTGGGTGTGGGACTGGCATGTAGAGTATAGTGACACATTAGGTGTGGGTAGTATATATACACATTAAGTGGTTTGAAGTTGGGCCTATGGTTGAACATTGTTACGTTTAGATATAAGTAGAGTTCAGGTGAGAGATGGGTGGTGGTGTTCCTGTACCAATATTTCACCCTGAACAAGAAAAAGCTGAGTTTTTCCTTTTAGTGTTAGGCCAGGTCACCAGGGATTGTGGATTTAACTGTTCAGAAATCTACATCCATGATGGGTTATATGGGCATTATTGTTAAGTATGGAAGGTTGGACTGGCAGTCTTGGTAACACACCTGCCTTGACGTCAACCACAAGCATATTGGAGTAAGGAGACAAACACTTTTGACAGCAGCAACCGTCTGTAAAGACTTTGCCAATGATCAGCAGATGAACTGTGGGTGCAAGTTACACCTGTTCTGATGGTTGAGTACCTGAACTGTTCCATCCGCTATCATGGTCAAGTACCTGAATCTGATAGTGAAGTACCTGAACTGTTGTGTCTGCTCTGATGGTCAAGTGCTTGAACCGTCTGTAAAGTTCCAGCTACCATGTGGTTATGTGCCTGCATGTCTATGACTTGTGAGCTGCAATAGGCCGGAGGATATGGACTTTGTATTATACTTTCAGTCCTACAGAGTTGCAATTGTTGTGCTGCAGCTATGATCTGATCACCAGATGTCTAAGACTCTGCTGTCCATCACCAGGTATGGAGGACTTTGTCAAGTTTAAACTCTTGGAAAGGAAAGTTTGATGTTCATACCTGCTCCTGTGCTTTCGAAAGGAGAAGTTTGGTGTTCTTCTGTTAGTCCAACATATAGTTTTTTTAAGTTTAGATATTTTTATATTTTTCAGCCCTAACATAGCCGAATGAGATGTTCTGTGCAGGTAAATCAGACAGGGAAATGAAAGTAGATATTTACACTTTAGATTAGATACACTTTAGATCCCCCATTTTTCATTTAAGGTAAACTGGGGGTTGGGAGAATTATTCTTTTTTTTTACAATAATCAGGTGATTTCCTTCTAATATTGATGTTGTGTTTATGTACAGTTGGAGGCATTATATGATTTGTGAGCCAGGGGGTGGAGTGTTGGGGAAATTGCATATTTCATATTTCCTTATTAAGGTTGGCCTCACAAATATCTATTATAGCCTCTAATATCCTGGTTACCTTGCATGACTCAACTTATTGGCATTTGAACTGCCTTATATGGACAAGCTAGCCCCCTCTCCTCAGGAATGTGAAGGTCACATCGTTGCTTACCAGGTTGTTTGCTGGGGGTGATCTTTTTCCTTACGTAAGTTCTATATTACCACAGCCAAAACCTATATGAAGTAGTCTCACCCACAACGGCCATGAGGCCAGTATCTGGTCCCGGTCACCTGTGCCATGAAAGGGACCCATGGCGGGAAACACGCACCTTTAGTTAAGTATTCTTGATATCTTCTTTATCTGTATCTGTCATTACTTGTGATAAATGTTATATTTTTAAGTATTTGTGTGATCTCTCTTTGCACATATCAAACACAACCCCAAAAACGTGACAATAGAAGCTGTTCCATGCCTTCTCCACACTTTTTTTCCGCCCGTCATTCTTGTACAGATTAATCTTAGTTTCATCCATCCAAAGAATGCTTTTCCAGAACTGGTCTGTTTTTTTTAGATTTTTTTTTTGGCAAAGTCTAATCTGGCTTTTCTATTCTTCGGGCTTATAAATGGCTTGCACCTTGCGGTGAACCCTCTGTATTTGCTCTTGTGAAGTCTTTTCTTGACTGTAGACTTTGACAATGATACGCCCACCTCCTGGAGTGTCCTTCACTTGTCTGGAAGTTGTGAATGGGTTTTTCTTTACCATAGAGAGGATCCTGCGATCATCTACCCCTGTTGTCTTCCGTGGACGTCCAAGCCTTTTTATGTTGCTGAGCTCACCAGTGCGTTCTTCTTTCCTCAGAATGTACCAAACTGTTTTTGAAGCCTTACAATGGCCTGTTTCACTTGCATGGACAGCTCCTTTGAATGCATGATGCAGATTCACAGCAATAGATTCCAAATGCAAATACCACACTTATAATCAACGCCAGACCTTTTACCTGCATAATTGATGAAGAAATAATGAGAGTAGTACACACCTGGTTATGAAACAACTTTTGATTCAATTGTCCAATTACTTTTGGTCCCTTGAAAAAGGGGGGGTGGCTATTCTTAAGAGCTGTAATTAATAAACCCTTCCTCCAATTTGGATGTACATACCCTCAAATTAAACCGGAGAGTGTGCACATTTAGTCCATATCCATTATATAAATAGAACTTGAATATGTTTTGGTAAATACCTGATAAAAACAAAACTTGTGCCTGTGTCCAAATATATATGGACCTAACTGTGTACATATATATACACACACAATTATTGGAGACAGCATATACTGCAACATGCTGCTACGGGTTCCCTTCACACCGTTATACAAAACACACTCCGTTTGTGAATGTTTTTTGTTTAAATTTATACATTTTTACAAATATGGTAATAATAATTGGTAATGCATTGGCCTTGGCATACAAGGGAAATATTTATGACTAACAAACAACTATCTTTTGTATTGGAAATTCATTTTTCAATTTTTTTGCAAAGAAAACTTTTCTATGATGCTGTGGTTGAAATCAGGAATGTCAGTAACCACTACAGGGCATTTATACCCCCTTCCTGCCCAGACCAATTTTCAGCTTTCAGTGCTCTCACACTTTGAATGGCAATTACTTAGTCATGCAACATTGTACCCAAACAATTTTTTTTCACACAAATAGAGCTTTCTTTTGGTGTTATTTAACTGGTTCCCGACCGGATTATGACTATAAGCGGCGACAGTGTGGCACTGTCCCAGGAATCGCCTCTTATAGTCGTCACTGTTCTGCACGTCTAGGGGGCGTGTGCACCCTGCGGCGTGTACAGTGGTCCGATTCGCTAGAGTACTGATCAATCCACAGGAATAGACCAATGATATTATGTCTATACCTGCTGATCGGTCCTGACGTTAGGCACACTTTTAACCCCTTGATGGCCCCCCCAGTTAACCCTTTTGACTCCTGTCACCCCCTGTCACTGTGTCACTGAGTGCAGCGATCAGATCGTTCACTGATCGCTGTACTTGTGTCACTTGTGAGACTAATCAGTGTTAGGGTAGGTAGTAGTAGGCCTAGATAGGTGTAAATGCCCCCTTACCCCCCTAATAAAGTTTTTAACCACTTGATTGCCCCCTGTCACCTGTGAGCACTGTATAAGTGTCACGGGTGATGCTAGCTAGATAGATAGGAAAACAGGAGGTCAAACGGTATACTTGGCCCTTCTCACACAAGAAGACCTCACACCTGCGCCAAAGATGAATGTTGAACCTCTATAGGTACCACAAAGAATAATAAAAAGTAACCTTTCTGATCAAAGTTCCAAGAAGCTGCCGCTATATATTTATGCCGTTATATTTTAGCAGCGCTTAAACAAATGAAATATAACTTATAAATTATATAAAATATATTATAGTAGATTAGAATACAGTAACACCCAGTGTGATAAAAACAATCAGTCCAATGATCCACTGATGGTCAATTGAATCGCAGAACAAGATGAGTTTACAGGTGACTTGCAGGACTTTAAAACATTCCTTCACCACACCGCGTGTACATATCAAGTCCCACTCCCAGAGGACAAATCCTTACCAGTTGTAGGGGGCAGGCATTCTCATGCACTGGCAAATGCGCTTTTTGATAATTCCCAACACAGCAGATAGCATGGATGTCCCTCTAGTTCAGTGAGTACACTCCGACAGATCTCATAGGGATGAACAGAACAAATGCCGCCACATGGTGTGATATCGTTTAAACACTTTATTCAACACTCACACGATCTTCCCTTCCCCCAAGTAAAATACTCTTACCAGATGCTAGTAGATCCACAGCATAAAATCAAATACGGACGCCCGCCATCCCTCGACTCCTCACAGATGCCGCCAGGAGCTTCCACCCTCTCCCCGACCCGCAGGGATCAGGTAGAATAGAGCGTCTTACTCAGCTGGGTTGACATACAGCCATCTCTGACGCGTTTCATCATGTAGACTTCAACCTGTGATTGGCTGTACGGCAACCTAGATTATATACCCTCCCTCCTCTAAATGACTCCAGACTAAAAATCTCTCTCCTTCCGGTGTCTGTCAGAGGTGAGATAAGGCTGGCATCAGCATCTTACAGCAGAGATGGCAATATTGAAAAATACCACATTTAATGAAACAGCCATAATAAATCGAATAAAATTATTAAATCGGATAAAAATAAATATATATATATATACTGCGCTCACCAGAAATCTATATTGCAATATAACTGAGCACCGGTTACAAATCTTTAAATCGGCGCAAAACATAACTGTAACTATTCAATTAGCATTAAACATTATCATGATTCTATAAAGATTACACATATCTCACAAAAAACATATATAACATAAAAATAATAATATACATATAATAACTATAGACACCAAGTTTTTAATTCCAATGAATTATACTACTGAGTGCATGTCAGAACTATATTTGCATCTAGACTGCACTTCTCTTACTAATATCTACCTCAGTACAGCTCTCATTACCATGTGTCATATTACTGAAAATTAAAAAAAACTAACAATCTAAAAATAATAATAGCACCTAGATGGATCTATATGAGAAATTTAGTAGTCACTAATGAATGCATTTAAATCAAGCTCTATGTTGAGGCCCCTTGGCACCAAACTCCTCATTAAATAGATCCATTGGGCCTCACACTGCGAGAGGTCTCTAACTCTATTAGAACCTCTCCATGCCAGATGTATACAGTCTATTCCACAAAATTGGAGGAGAGATGGATCCCTGTTGTGCTTTTCCCGAAAATGCATTGAAACGTTATGATACCAGAAGCCCTTTTTAATATTTTCCAGATGCTCCCCTATTCTGATCTTTAGGAGTCTTTTTGTTCTCCCTATGTAGCATAAGCCCAAGGGCACCATAGGAGGTATACTACAAATGCAGAGTTGCATGTGATAAACTCATTAATCTTAAACACTCTTCCATCTGAATTACTGAAAGTTGTGTGTCCTCTATTGTTCACTCTAACAGTTCTACAGGCCTTACATTTACGGCACGGGTAGAAGCCTTTTGTGGCCACCGGAAATTTCTGTTGACCCGGGTCATCCAAAATCTTCTTTACCACTCTACTGCCAAAATTGGATGCCTTTCTGTAGATACATTTTCGACAATCTGGTAATATAGGCCATAGATCACGGTCCATACTTAAAACATGCCAATTTCTCCTAAAAATCTCCTCAACCCCTCTGTATTGGCAATGAAAATCAGAGAGGTATTTATATTGGAACAACTTATTACCATCAGTTATATCACAATCTCTCAGACAAAAGTCCTTGGGTATAGCACCCACTTTCTCAATCACCTTTTCCAGCATTGTCCCATCATAACCCTTCTCCTCAAATTTCCTTTTTAGTAGGCGTGATTGTATATTAAAATTTTCCAACCGACAACAATTTCTCCTGACCCGCATAAATTGGCCTTTCGGTATATTTTTAATCCAGGAGGGATGATGCCCACTCCAGACTGAAAGGTAACTATTGCGGTCAGTCGGTTTGAAAAAAAGTTTTGTCAACAGGTAGGTGGGTGATTTTTCAATAACCACATCCAGAAAATGAATCTTAGTATCACTGATCTGATACTCCAATTTGATATTTCGATCATTTTGATTAAGAGATGACAAAAAGTCAATGGCTGATTCCTCTGAGCCCCTCCATATAAGTACCAAATCATCTATAAAATGACGGTAGAATAATATCTGGGGTTTATGGTCATTATAAATGACCCTGTCCTCACACTCAGACATAAACAGGTTGGCGATGCTGGAGGCAAATTTGGCCCCGGTACAATGACTTTTCTTTTTTTTTTTCTCAGCTCCTTGCTGTCAGCTGACAGCAAGTAGTGAGCCGATTGGTCAGCCATTAAAGTCGATGTGTGCTTAACAAGCGTACACACATAGTCTGATTGGCTGCCCCCTGAGCCATCGGAGCCAATGACTCTCTGTCATTGGCTGCTGTGGGTGGGGGGGCGGGACTGTGGCAGACGTGCTGCCTGTGTGATTACTCACACAGGTGCAGCACTCCGCGGGGTTTCAGTCCTGAGTTGCTCAGCATGCTGACAGCAAGCCAATCTCTGCATACACCTGGCCGGCCTGCCTGCTATTAGATGGGGTAAGCGTGGGACTTGTCCCGACCTCGCACGGGGGGTGGGGGGGCCGCCGCTCTGTATGCCCTATCTGATGCTCTGTATGCCCTATCTGATGCCTTGTATGCCCTATCTGATGCCCTGCATGGCCTATCTGATGCTCTGTATGCCCTATCTGATGCCCTCTATGCCCTATCTGATGCCCTGTATGCCCTATCTAATGCACTGTATGCCCTATCTGATGCCCTGTATGCCCTATCTGATGCTTCATATGCCCTATCTGATGCCCTGTATGCCCTATCTAATGCTGTGTATGCCCTATCTGATGCTCTGTATGCCCTATCTGATGCCCTGTATGCCCTATCTGATGCTCTGTATGCCCTATCTGATGCCCTGTATGCCCTATCTGGTGCCTAAAATTTCACCAGCCGCCACTGCTTCTACCTGTGCCATAAATGTTAGGCCTGTAGAACTGCTAGAGTGGACAATAGAAGACCACTTTCAGTAATTCAGATGGAATATTGTTTAAGATTAATGAGTTTATCACATGCAACTCTGCATTTGTAGTATACCTCCTATGGTGCCCTTGTGGCTTATGCTACAAAACAAAAAGACTCCTAAAGATCAAAATAGGGGAGCATCTGGCAAATATTAAAAAGGGCTTCAGGTATCATAGCGTTTCAATGCATTTTCAGGAAAAGCACAACAGGGATCCATCCCTGCTCCAATTTTGTGGAATAGACTGTGTTTATCCGGCATGGAGAGGTTCTAATAGAGTTAGAGACCTCTTGCAGCATGATACCCAATGGATCTATTTAATAAGGAGTTTAGTGCCAAGGGGCCTCAACATAGAGCTCGATTTAAATGCATTCATTAGTGACTAGTGTTGAGCGAACCCGGACTGTAACGTTCGGGTCCGTACCGAACTTTCGGGTGTCCGTGGCACGGACCCGGACCAGGACATTTAAAAAATCGTTCGGGTTCGGTCCGGGGTTCTGCTATTTTACTCCACGTGTTGAGAAGCTGCAGGGCAGCCAATCAACAAGCATTTCACTGGTTTGCCCTTAGAAGCCATCACAGCCATGCCTACTAATGGCATGGCTGTGATTGGCCAGTGCATCATGTGACCCAGCCTATTTATAAGCTGGAGTCACAGTGCTGCAGTCACATGCTCCTTGGGTTAGTGTAGGGAAAGGAAGCTGAAAGCTTGATGGAGAGATTTGAGACATTTTAAGACCTGATCCTGCATCCTGAGATAGATTACTTTACTACTGCTGTCTGTGCTGTTGCTCTGAGGACAGATAGCAGAAATTAGAGATTTCACATACCGCTGC
>BLSH010225401.1:39356-61877 GCA_018402905.1 Glandirana rugosa
TGACACTTTTTTGGGACCATTGGCATTTATACAGCGATCAGTGCTATAAAAATGCACTGATTACTGTGTAAATGCCATTGGCAGAGAAGGGGTTAACCTGCAGGGGGCGCGGTAAGGGTTAAGTATGTTCCCTGGGCGTGTTCTAACTGTGTGGAGGCTTGCCTAGCTGGGGAAGGGAAGCGGTCACAGCCTTCATGTACAGGAAGGCTGTGATCACAGCCCTTCCCCCTCACACAGAGCGGAGGTCCGTGTTTACTTACACGGACCTCCGCTCCTTCACTCCGGGGGGGGGGGCATCGCGGGTGGCCGGCGGCAATCGAAGCCGCCGCACCCGCTCCCTGGCCCCCCCCCGAACACAGCGAGCGCGCGCGCGTGCCTCCGGCGGCGCGCGCTCACAGTGGCTCTGTATCGCGGCCGCCGTCGTATGACGCCGATTTGCGTTACAGAGCCACTTTGTCGCCGTCAATTGCCGATCAGCGGTCGGCAAGCGGTTAAGGGGGCTGAATAATTTTGCACGCCCAATTTTTCAGTTTTTTATTTGTTAAAAAAGTTTGAAATATCCAATAAATTTCATTCCACTTCATGATTGTGTCCCACTTGTTGTTGATTCTTCACAAAAAAATACAGTTTTATATCTTTATGTTTGAAGCCTGATATGTGGCAAAAGGTCACAAAGTTCAAAGGGGGCCGAATACTTTCGCAAGGCACTGTATATGTATGTATGTATGTATATATAATTTTTTTATTTGGTTGAACTGGATGGACTTGTGTCTTTTTTCAACCTGACTAACTATGTAACTATGACCATGGACACAGCCAAGGCATTCGACTCTGTAGAATGGTGCTATTTATGGAAATGCCTGGCTAGCTTTGGCCCCAGATTCATTAAATGGATTCAAATTCTATATCAAAGTCCAACGGCTAGAGTTGTGGCCAATGGTTGGCTATAGGATGCCTTTCAACTCACCAGGGGCACCCGTCAGGGATGCCCACTTTCCCCATTATTATACGCCCTTGCTACGGAGCCACTTGCTATCTCCATCAGGAACAACATACGTATAAGGGGGTTACTAATCGGAGAGTTGGAGGAAAAGATTAGTTTGTACGCTGATGACACTCTTTTGTACCTAGCAGACTCAGGTCCATCACTAGCTGAAGCCCTCCAAACGTTTGAGAGGTTTGGAGCCTTTTCTGGACTCAGAATTAACTGGGAGAAGTCCCAGATCCCCCCCTTGATTCTGCTCCCCAGACTCGGGCCCAGTCCCTGCTGCCTCTCCAGCGGGTCAGTATCATAAAATACTTGGGTGTTAGAGCTGCACGATTAATCGCATTAAAAATAGCGATCTCGAAATACCCCCCCCCCCCCCCCGCAATCTCCATTGGGCATTACCGCAATTTTCAGTGCAGTTAATGGGGTCCGACTTGCTGGGCAACTCAGCACGACTTGACAGTAATAAAAGTCAATGCAAGTGTCTGAAGTCTTTTCAAGTCGAAGCGACTTGAGTCTCAGGTGAGACAGCCAAGTCTGGGCAGAGAGCCAAGTTCTGAGTCACCATTGATAAAAGCTGCTAAAACAGATACAAAGTAATTTACTTCAAAGAAATGAACTCTGATTGAACTCCCCTTGTATAGTTGTTTGGTTTAACCATTTAAAAGACTAAATCTTTCCTGACACTTGCTGTTTACAAATAAAAATCCAATATTTTGTGCTAAAAAATGACTTAGAACCCCCAAACATTATATATATTTTTTTTAGCAGAGACCCTAGAGAATAAGATGGCGGTTGTTGCAATATTTTATGTCACAAACTGTTTGTGCAGCAGACTTTTAAACGCAATTTTTTTGGAAAAAGTACCCTTTCAAAAAACTAAACAGTGCTGTTAGCCCAATTTTTTTTATATTCAATATACAGGGTGGGCCATTTATATGGATACACATTAATAAAATGGGAATGGTTGGTGATATTAACTTCCTGTTTGTGGCACATTAGTATATGTGAGGGGGGAAACTTTTCAAGATGGGTGGTGACCATGGCGGCCATTTTGAAGTCGGCCATTTTGAATCCATCTTTTGTTTTTTCAAAAGGAAAAGGGTCATGTGACACATCGAACTTATTGGGAATTTCACAAGAAAAACAATGGTGTGCTTGGTTTTAACGTAACTTTATTCTTTCACGAGTTATTTACAAGTTTCTGACCACTTATAAAATGTGTTCAATGTTGGATTGTCAATGCAACCCTCTTCTCCCACTCTTCACACACTGATAGCAACACTGCAGGAGAAATGCTAGCACAGGCTTCCAGTATCCATAGTTTCAGGTGCTGCACATTTCGCATCTTCACAGCATATGTTTTTTTTATGGTTTTTATGGTCAGTAAAAACCAATACCGGGTGAGCTGCTCCTTCCAGGAGGTACCGCCATTCCTCCAAAGCCGACTTGATGGCCAGAAATTCCCTATCACCGACATCATAGTTCCAGCGAGATGGTGCACCACCACATTATGGGTGTCAGGTCCGAGCATTCCTAGATGAACAGTTTCCTGGAAAGTGGATTGGTCATCGTGGGCCAGTTGAATGGCCCCCAAGGTCTCCCGATCTGACCCCCTTGGACTTTTATCTTTGGGGTCATCTGAAGGCAACTGTCTATGCTGTGAAGATAGGAGATGTACAGCACCTGAAACTACGGTGTTAGTAAAAAGGACTTGCCAGTGTTCCTGGCCGTTTCCCCGGTGGTGCGCGCACCCCCGTGCGCGTTCGCGCGCTCCCGTGCGCGTTCGCGCACTCCAGTGCGCACCCGCCAATCTGCGCCTATTTAAACTCTGGACATCCTGCACCAAGTTGCTGCTCGTTCTACAGCGTTCCAGACCTGTGGGCCTCAGCTCCCTACCTGTTCCTGTGTTTCACCTGTTGACCCGGCTTGCCTTGACCTGTTGTCCGCTACCTGCATCGACCCCGGCTATCCACGACCATCCGCTTGTCTACTCCTCTGTACCTCCGCTGCCCGCCCGTTAACGAACCTTTGCCTGAACTTGACGATCCGCTTGCCTAACCCTTTTGTACCTCTCTGCCTGCACGTTGCCAACCCTGCTTGTACGACCATTCTCCTGTTTGCACGACCTTCTGGAATCTCACTACAACATCTGTGACCATCCAGCCCTCGTGCCATCCCGCACTCTCGGGCCTCTGTCTACACTACCAGGGGTCCTTGAATCGGGTGCGCAAGGGCGGTTGTTCCCTGCACAAGACAGACTCCACCGTCAGGTACGTAACATACGGATACTGGAAGCCTGTGCTAGCATTTCTCCTGCGGTGTTGCTATCAGTGTGTGAAGAGTGGGAGAAGAGGGTTGCATTGACAATCCAACACAATGGACAGCACATTGAACACATTTTATAAGTGGTCAGAAACTTGTAAATAACTCATGAAAGAATAACGTTACGTTAAAAACAAGCACACCATTGTTTTTCTTGTGAAATTCCCAATAAGTTTGATGTGTCACATGACCCTCTTCCTATTGAAAAAACAAAAGTTGGATTCAAAATGGCATAACGCGTAGGGCGGTAGCAGAGGTTGTTGGAAAAGTTAATGCTGAAAGGAAACAAGCTCGGGGCTCGTGGGAGATTTTATCCGTTTTCTATCTACAAAATGTGAGTTTTAATACAAAAGTTTTAAAAAAAACTGTTTTTATCAAAACGTTATCACACCAGGAGTGTTTTTTGTTTCTTTTATATACTTTTACATATGATGAGGGAAAACGTTTAAAGAAAGCCGGGACACCCCCTGGAAGAAACACAAGTCACTACTGCATAGCTGAGACAACACACACCGGAGACCCCTAGAGGTTGTTGTGATACCCACGACACAAAGAAACCTTTATGTGCAAATATACTAGCACTTCTCAGGTGAGAGGCTAGCATCTATAAGGGTGTCACCCACAACACCAAAAGTCACTGAAAAATTAAATTTATTGCACTACTCATACACCGGTGAAGGGAAGCACAATCTTCAATACCAGCTTGGTTCATAGACATCTATCAATATCCATGATGTTGAGATCGAACTTTATGTGTATACATATTTGATTATTTTATTGCACTGTTTCCAGTCTGGGTGCATGCATACTTTCTATCGGATGAGGGCTACATATAACTATTTTCCAAAAGTAATATATGCCTCAGAATTCACCCAGGATCATTATACTGTGTTATATACATGAGCTATTTTATCTATTGTATTTATTCCTAGGTGCCCAGCCTTGAGGCACGTGTATAAGAAATGGTCTTATAATTATATTATTTGCCCTCATTGACCTCCAATCATTACTCTTTAGTTATCTGCCGCTGTTTACCCTCTGTACCCGAGTACCTATCTGCAGCCCATGCCTCATAGAATATACCTCGGGTGTTTGCTTTCCAAAATGGGGTCATTTTGTGGGTAATTCCACTGTCCTGGTGCTCCAGGGCCTTCAAAAGTGTGATAGGTATGAATTAAATTTTATGTGTAATTTATGCTCCTAGAACGCCTGACGGTGCTCCCTGCATGTTGGACCTCTCTATGCGGCCAGGGTGTAAAAAAGTCTCACATGTGGTATCGCCATACCCGGGATGAGTAGCAGAATATATTTTGTGGGTTAATTTTTGCTATGTACATGCTGTGTTAGAAATATCTTTACCACTTTGTGTAAAAATAAGAGAGTTTTCATTTTCTTTCCACGTTTTTCGAAGACTTGTGAAAAAAAATAATCAATTCAAAAGACTCATAATGCCTCATAGAATATATGTTGGGGTGTTTACTTTCCAAAATGGGGTCATTTTGTGGGTAATTCCATTGTCCTGATGCTGCAGGGCCTTCAAACGTGTTATAGGTCGTTTGGAAATTAGATGTGAAAATTATGCTCCTAGAATGCATGACGGTGCTCCCTGCATGTTGGACCTCTGTGGCCAGGCTGTGAAAAAGTCTCACACATGTGGTATCGCCATACTCGGGGCGAGAAGCAGAATGTATTTTGGGGTGTAATTGGAAGTATGCATATGCTGTGTGAGAGAAATAACTTATGACAATTTTGTGCAGAAAAAAAATAATTTCTTAATTTTCCCAAGAATTTTAGGAAAAAAGTACAACTTAAAAAACCTCGCCATGCCTCTTACTAAATACCTTGGAATGTCTACTTTTCAAAATGGGGTAATTTGGGGGGTATTTGTAGATTCCTGACATTTCAGGGCCTCAAGAAATGAGATAGGCCATCAGTGCATCAGGTGCGATCAATTTTCAATGATTGGCACCATAGCTTGTAGACTCTATAACTTTCACACAGACCAAATAATATACATTTGGGTTATTTTTTACCAAAGATAGGTAGCAGTATAGGTTTTGGCCCAAATTTATGAACAAAAATTACTTGTTTTCTTTTCAAAATTTTTACACTTTTTTCACTTATGTCGCAAAAAAATAAAAAACCCAGTGGTTCTAAAATACCACCAAAAGAAAGCTCTATTTGTGTGAAAAAAAATTATAAAAATTTTGTTTGGGTACAGTGTAGCATGAGAGAGTAATTGTCATTCAAAGCGTGAGAGCGCTGAAAGCTGAAAATTGGTCTGGGCAGGAGGGGGGTATAAACATCCTGCATTGAAGTGGTTAACTGAACAGTTCACAAGTTTAGAAATCATTTTGCAACACATAGTTACATATTGGAAATAACTGCTCAGATGGAAATTTTGGGGAATTTCAATATGCTTATGATGTAGAGATACTAGCCCTATGCCACCTCTTTATATACCTCTAAGCATGTTGTACTCTTAAACAACTCTACCCATACACTGTAATCCAGGGCTTGACAAATTTGCTTGGAATCTAGAAGCCAGCTAAAAAAGTTAGGAGCCAGTTTTTTTAACTAACAATAAAGCTTTATTCCAGATTTAGATCCAGGAACTCATGCCTGCCCTCCTCTATGGGGCAATCAGATGGAAACGAGTCGCCTGTCCGTTTCCATCCGATCCACTAGATGGATGGAAAATAGAACCACCATCTGTCTGTTTTTGGTGGACAGGATCAGATGGTGGTGGGTGTCAGCAGACATGTGTCCGCTGACACCTGCCACTCCATAGGCCCCTTTCACACGAGGCTGTCCATTTGCGGACTCCGCTCTGCTCAGCAGGGATCACTCCGCTGATCCCTGCTGAGCAGGCGAATGACAGCTCTGTCTGCTCACTGGAGCGGAGACAGATCTGTCAAGAGCCCCACTCACCTCTATGGAGATCAGATGAAAACAGACTGCCTGTCCGTTTTTGTTTTTTTTTTTTTTGTTTTTTTTTTGTTTTTCATCAGATCCGATTCTCCAGATGGATGGAAAATAGGGTTTCCATCTGGATTTCATGGACAAGATCGGAGAGCGGCGGATGTCAGCGGACATGTTACCGCTGACACCTGCCGCTCCATAGGGCTGCATGGAGCATCCGTTCAGGTCTGCCTGAAAAACGGAAAGGCGGACCTGAACAGAATGCCCATGTGAGTGGGGCCTTCGGATGTGTGCCTGTGGCATGGCAGGGGGAGAATGAATAATCAATAAATTAATGTCAATTAAAAAAAAAAAATAATAAAACAAAACTGTACATCTATTTACATAATCTTTTTTGTGGGGCTTTAAGTGCCCCACAAAGCTACCCCACACTCCCTGTCTACTCACTATTGATCAAAGGACCCCAAGTCAAGCCTGCAAAGAAATCCACCTCTTCTCCTCCTGGGAAGTAGATGGGTGGGCAGAGCAGGCAAGGGAAGCACTCAGCGCGGCCTCATGGACTTTTTGTCACAGCCACCACAAGAGGGCGCCAGTTCCCCAACCTAATGCATAGCTCCAGAAGGCCGCAAACAAAGCCGGGGCCTCAATTACCGTCCAGTGCGGCCACTTCGCGCACCCGCGCGTGGGGGGGGGGGGTGCCGCACGGTTACAGGACACCTCCTGCAGGGCTGCCCCAGATCGCCAGGTCGCTAAATCTAATCGCCAATGTGACCTGGCGCCTGGGGTTTGTCGAGCCCTGCTGTAATCCACCTTATAAGTTATGCATCTTGGGAAGGGACCATTCTAACCTACTGAGGTCTAACATTGCTCTACTCATTCCATTATTGCTAGAACTAGGATGGCTTTTAGCACTTATCACTGTGCTAGTATGTAAACCTCTAGCCTCGCTTTCAATACCCTGTTAATTAAAACACTCTATATACTCTTTATACTAAATAGACTAAGTACTCTTTATATTAAAATGTATTACATATACTTATGTATATACAGTATCTCACAAAAGTGAGTACACCCCTCACATTTTTGTAAATATTTTATTATATCTTTTCATGTGAACACTGAAGAAATGACACTTTGATACAATGTAAAGTATTGAGTGTACAGCTTGTAAAACAGTGTAAATTTACTGTCCCCTCAAAATTACTCAACCCACAGCCATTAATGTCTAAACCGCTGGCAACAAAAGTGAGTACACCCCTATGTGAAAATGTCCAAATTAGGCCCAAAATGGCAATATTTTGTGTGGCCACCATTATATTCCAGCACTGCCTTAACCCTCTTGGGTATGGAGTTCACCAGAGCTTCACAGGTTGCCACTGGAGTCCTCTTCCACTCCTCCGTGACGACATTAGGGAGCTGGTGGATGTTAGAGACCTTGCGCTCCGCCATCTTCCATTTGAGGATGTCCCACAGATGTTCAATAGGGTTTAGGTCTGGAGACATGCTTGGTCAGTCCATCACCTTTACCCTCAGATTCTTTAGCAAGGCAGCGATTGTCTTAGAGGTGTGTTTGGGGTCATTTTGTTGGAATACTGCCCTGAAGCCCAGTCTCGGAAGGGAGTGGGATCATGCTCTGCTTCAGTATGTCACAGTATGTTGGCATGCACAGTTCCCTCAATGAACTGTAGCTCCCCAGTGCCCTACAGCACTCATGCAGCCCCACACCAGGACAACCCCACCACCACGCTTGGCTGTAGGCAAGACAAACTTGTCTTTGTAATCCTCACCTGGTTGCTGCCACACACGCTTGACACCATCTGAACCAAATAAGTAAATCTTGGTCTCATCAGACCACAAGATATGGTTCCAGTAATCCAAGTCCTTAGTCTGCTAGTCTTCAGCAAACTGTTTGTGGGCTTTTTTGTGCATCATCTTTAGAAAAGGCTTCCTTCTGTGACGACAGCTATGCAGACCTATTTGATGTAGTGTGCGGCGTATGGTCTGAGCACTGACAGGCGGTCTGACCTCCCCCCCCACCCCTTCAAACTCTGCAACAATGCTGGCAGCACTCCGCCTACGCCTATTTCCCAAAGACAACCTCTGGTTATGACGCTGAGCATGTGCACTTAACTTCTTTGGTTGACCATGGCGAGGCCTGTTCTTAGCGGAACCTGTCCTGCTAAACCGCTGTATGGTTTTGGCCACCGTGCTGCAGCTCAGTTTCAGGGTCTTAGAAATCTTCTTATAGCCTAGGCCATCTTTATGTAGAGCAACAATTCTTTTTTTCACATCCTCAGAGAGTTCTTTGCAATGAGGTGCCATGTTGAACTTCCAGTGACCAGTATGAGAGAATGAGAGTGATAACACCAAATTTAACACACCTGCTCCCCATTCACGTCTGAGACCTTGTAACATTAATGAGTCACATGCAGGGTGGATAAAAATCAATGATTTAAAAAAAAAAATTAAAAAATCAGATTTTTTTGATTTAAATCGATTTTTTTGATTTTTAATCAAATTTATTTTAATAAAATGCTTTTGAAGTAAAAATCTATCCAAAGATAGTTTTCTATTTAGGATACATTAATAATTTAGTTTATTCAGCATGAAATTGAGCTTAGTTATGTAGCATGAGGCTGTATATTCTGCAATATTTACATTTTTGGTCAATTCATTCAATGAATCCAAGCTCTGCAAGCTGAGATAACATGCACTGCATTGATGCATTCACACAATTTCACAGTAACCATGAGATAAAACAAAGTTCAGGAATATTCCTTTATCCCATTGTTTTGCAAATCTATGTACACTACAAACTGTATGATTGAATCGGTTCTGATATCGCTGTTTTACTAACCTGACAGCTTACTATTCTAAATAGGGAACCTTCATTTTGTTTGCAAATATTAAAGATTCTAACTACCAGCAAAAATAAGTCCTTACATTTAAAGAGCACCTGTCATTTGAGATCCATCATGGCAGCGCTTGTTAGCGGGCATCCACTCAGCTGCTGCCGCCACGTCCTACACCTTGTTGTGTCACTGCCACAGCACCAGCCGTCCCATTAAAGTGAATGGGACTGTCGGTGAGTCAACAGCAGGTCAGTGGAGGAGCAGCTGCGGGACAGAGATGACAGTTGCTCTTTAAAAATTGTGATTTAAATCGAGTTGATTTAAATCAAGCCTTTTTACTAGTGATTTAAATCGACTTGATTTAAATCAAATCCACCCTGGTCACATGACACCGGGGAGGGAAATGGCTAATTGGGCCCAATTTGGACATTTTTACTTAGGGGTGTACTCACTTTTATTGCCAGCGATTTAGACATTAATGTCTGCATGTTGAGTTATTTTGAGAGGACAACAAATTGTATACACTGTGATACAAGCTGTACACTCAATACTTTGCTACAATATAAAGTGTCATTTCTTCAGTGTTGTAACATGAAAAGATAATAAAAGATTTACAAAAATGTAAGGGGTGTACTCACTTTTGTGAGATACTGTATGTATGCAGAGAGACATTCCAGTGGCTCTGGTTTATCTGCTCCCATGCTCGCCCGGGGTCCTTTTCCTCAATGCCCCTCTGGGCTGTTTGCTGGCTAGATTTGAATCCTGGGGTGAGTGTCCCCACATACTTTGATCCTTAAGTGGTTCCCGACCGGCTCGCGTACATTTACTGCTGCAGAGTGGTGTGAATCGCCGTCTATAAATGGCGATCACCGGAGGTGCGCGCTCGTGCTCGCAGCACACTCCCTGAGTGTGGGCGCAGGTCAGGCAGGCTCGATGCCCGCCGGCGACCTGCGATCGCCTTCTACAGAGGAAGAACGGGAAACTGGCAATTTAACACAGCGGTTCCCCGTTCTGTCAGGCGGCATGACAGTGATATACTGATCCCTGTGATCGGGATGAGTTAGATCTGTCATGCCCCTGCCAGTCCAGCCCCCATACAGTTAGAACACACACAGGGTACACAGTTAACACCTAGATCGCCCGCTACAGGTTAACTCCTTCCCTGCCAATGACATTTATACAGTAATCAGTGGCTATTTTTAGATCTGATCACTGTACAGTATAAAAGGTCACTGGTCCCAAAAAAAAAAATTATGTGTAAAGAATGCCATAAATCAATTCTTGTTTCTAAACACGGCAACTTATGCGCACGCTCAATAAAATGCCTGGATAGGAGGACCTCTGAAGAACACATACAAGTTAATTGCACCTCATTCCCTAAAGTATAAATTAAAAAAATAATAGATCGGTGAAGATCTATATATGAAGGGTATGGGAAGGTTTACGGTGCCAGGAAGAGAGAACAATAAAATCAATTTTAATGTTGTTTAGTTAAAAAGATTGACACTTATCAGAGTAACATGAATAAAAGTACGGTAGTAATCGTGTTCTTGGGTTCAGCAGTTTACAATGGTGTATGAAGAGCTTGTCCCGACATGTTTCGCTGTAGAGATAGCTTCATCAGGGGACAGATGGTATAGCACAAAAATAATAATGAATGGTTGAACATACACATCATAGATAAGCATACCAACGTGTTGGTACCAAGTCTTACCCAGTCAGTTCCGCATAGAGCTCCAGCTTCACCCAAACTTGAACAGCTGACAGATAAAAATCAAGAAAATGCACAGCAGTATCTGAATGTTAGAAACAGAGAAAATAAAGTGAAAAGAGAAAAAAAAAAGAGGGGGGGGTGGGGGGGAGGCCACAGAGGTGCCATGAGAGGTTGAACTAAAAATAATAAACATGATGCATAATATAGTGTAGAAAAAAGGGCTCATGTAAACAAGCTCCAATATGTATTGTGATAGTTTATCAAATGGGGAAGATATAGGGTGAAAAAAAGGGATTTTATTAAAACTTACCGTAAAATCCTTTTCTCCGAGTTCACTGACAGATGCAGCTCATCATGACGTGTGGGGTTTATGCTTGTCCCACTAGGAGTTAACTAGGCAGGGAAAAGAAACAGCTGGCCCCTCCCATGGAGCCGTCCTCTCTTCCTACATAAACCCCCTCATAGCATAGCTCTTCAGTTCGTACACAAGCCGTACCAGAACAGAGCCCAGAGGGGTGGGTGCTGCGTCTGTCGGTGAACTCGGAGAAAAGGATTTTACGGTAAGTTTTAATAAAATCCCTTTTTCTCCTATCGTTCACTGACAGACACAGCTCATGATGACGTGTGGGGACGTCCCCAAGCTGTGTCCAAAAGAGGGGTGGGTAAACGCTAACAACAGTACCCAAATTAACCTCTAAGGAGGCGAAAAAGCAGCATCCGAAGATGCAAACACATCAACTTTATAAAACTTAGTGAAAGTGTGAACCGAGGCCCAAGTGGCCGCCTTGCACACCTGTGACACTGAGGCCTGGTGTCTGAAAACCCAGGAAGTGCTAACAGCCCGGGTAGAATGAGCCGTGACCGGAAAAGGAGGAACCTTGCCCCGAACAGAATACGCATGGGTCACGGTCTGTCTGATCCAACGAGAAATAGTAGCCGACGAGGCCGCCAAACCTTTGCGCGGGCCCTCTGGCAGTACAAACAAGGCATCAGCTTTTCGAAAAAAAGCTGTAGCAGCCAAGTACACCCGTAAGGCCCTCACCATGTCCAAAGCATGCAACTCAAACTCCTTTGGGTGCGATGGGCGAGGGCACAATGAAGGCAGGACAATATCTTCATTAATGTGAAAGGAAGAAACCACCTTCGAAAGAAAGGAAGGAGAGGGTCGCAAGACCGCCTTATCCTTATGCATGACTAAGTAGAGAGACTTGCACGATAGTGCTGCTAATTCCGACACCTGTCTGGCGGAAGTGATGGCAACTAAAAAGGCCACCTTCTGCGACAGCAGTTGTAAGGAAATCTCCCTGATATTCTCATAAGGTGGTTTCTGAAGAACAGAAAGCACCAAATTCAGATCCCACGGAGCCATCGGAGTCCTCACCCGAGGCGCCACGTGTCGCATACCTTGTACAAAGGGATGAATCAACGAGTGCGAAGCTAAAGGTCTCTGGAAGAGAATCGCCAGAGCCGATATCTGGCCCTTGAGAGTACGCAAAGCCAGTTTTTTGTTCAGGCCCTGTTGCAAAAAAGTCAAGACCCTAGACACGACATAAGAGCGAGGGTTATGACCCTCCGCCTCACACCAAGCTATGTAAGCCTTCCAGGTGCGGTGATAAATCTTGCGAGAAGTACACGTGTGAGCTTTTAACAAAGTAGGGATTACGGAGTCGGCGACTCCCCTGTCCCTTAGCACCTGGGACTCAATAGCCAAGCCGTCAAAGCCAGCGAGGGTAAAGCAGGGTGCAAGATGGGTCCCTGAGACAGAAGATCGTCTCACAGCGGGAGCCGCCAAGGGGCGTCTGCCACCATTTGCCCCATGTCGGCGAACCAAGTGCGCCGAGGCCAATCTGGAGCCACCAGGATAATTGGCATCCCCTCCGCCACTATCCTGCGTATCAATCGCGGAAGCAGTCTTATCAGAGGGAAGGCATACAGAAGACGATAACGGCCCCAGGGGGCCATCAGAGTGTCCGTGGCCACTGCCAACGGATCCTTTGTTCTGGACACAAAGGTTCTCACCTTGTGATTGAACCGGGACGCCATGAGATCCACGTCCGGTGTCCCCCATCTGCGGCAAATTTGATTGAACACCTCCGGGTGGAGGGACCACTCTCCCTGGTCCAGCATCTGGTGACTGAGACAGTCTGCCTGCCAGTTCTCCACACCTGGAATGTAAATGGCTGAGATCACCGGAACGTGAAGTTCTGCCCAACGCAGTATCAGAGCTGCCTCCGCTGCAGCTGCTGGACTCCTTGTGCCGCCCTGATGGTTCACATATGCCACTGCTGTGGGATTGCCCGATTGAATTTGAATCGGACAACCCTGCAATCTCACTGTCCAGTGAAAAAGGCACAATCTGATTGCTCTCAGCTCCAGAACGTTGATGGGAAGGCGGGCTTCCTGTGCTGACCAACGACCCTGTGCAGATAGCTGCCCCAGGATCCCTCCCCAGCCCGAAAGACTGGCATCCCTGGTGATGATCACCCACGGAAGGGGCAGGAACGTCTTCCCGTGAGTTAGGGCCGAGTCCCGAAGCCACCAGGTCAGAGACGCCCTGGTCTGGGAGCTCAGACGGATCAGAAGGTCCAACGACCTGTCCCACCGAGCCAGAATCGCTCGCTGAAGGAGACGAGTGTGACTCTGGGCGAATGGTATCGCCTTGAACGACAAGACCATGAGTCCCAGCACCTGCATACAGAACCGTAATGAAGACTGATGGTGCGACAAAAGGGTGTGCACTGCAGACACAGCAACTTGGCCGGAGGGAGGAACACCTTTGCCTGCTCTGTGTCTAGAATTAGTCCCAGATACTCCAGGCGACGGGATGGAGACACCGACGACTTCTGCAGGTTCAGTAACCAGCTGAAGTCCAGCAGTGAGGTCATTGTGATGACCACATTCTCCTCCAGAGCCGAGGCGGACTCCGCTCGCAGGAGCAGATCGTCCAGGTATGCCACTACCGCAATGCCTCTCTGTCGCAGCTACGCCAACACCGGGGCTAGCAATTTTGTGAAGACTCGAGGTGCTGAGGCCAGACCGAAGGGGAGTGCCACAAATTGAAAATGGAGGTCTCCCACCGCAAAGCGCAAGAAGCGCTGATGGCGTGGATGAATGGGTACATGGAGGTACGCATCCCTGATGAAGGGCGGCCACGACCGAGCGGATAGATTCCATCCGGAATTTCCACGCCCTGACATACCGGTTCAGGGCCTTCAGGTCCAGTACGGGCCGAACCCCCCCTTTTTTTGGGAACCACGAAAAGATTCGAGTAGAACCCTCGAAACCTCTCTTCTGGGGGCACTGGCACGATCACCCCCTGGTCTGAGAACGCTTGTACAGCCCCAAAGAGGGCCTCCCAGCGTTCCTGCGGGAGCCCTAAATTTGAAGGGAAGAACCGGTCTGGGGGCAGAGAGATGAACTCTATCCTGTACCCGGTGCACACCACTTCCCGGACCCAGCGGTCGGAAATGTGAGCCAGCCACCGGTCTGCGAACCCTAGAAGACGTCCCGGTGGGGGCAACCCATCAGGCTGAGGAGGACTTGTCCTCCGCCTTTTCGGCTTTGCGCTGCCACTGCAGTCTTCCGGCCCCTACAGCGACCTTACCGGAGCGGGTCCCTTTACCTGTTACGCCCGGGGCGCGAAAAAACTTCTTCTGACCCGAAGGAGGGGGCCCCTGTCTACGGCGAGACTCACGCCTGCGGGGCTCTGGAAGGAAGGTACTCTTACCTCCCGTGAAGTCCTTAATAATCTCATCCAAACGTGGACCAAATAGATGTCCACCTTGAAAAGGGAGGTCAGCAAGACCTTTTTTGGAAGCGTGGTCACCGGACCAAGAACGCAACCAAAGTATCCGTCTGCGTATGACGGCAAATATCGTTATTCTGGACAACATCGGCAGTAAATCAACGGCCGCATCACAAAGGTACTTGAACCCTTGGAGTAAAAACTCAGCCTTCTGCGGCGCATCCATCAGGCGACCGTCTTCCAGGTCCTTCAGGAGCTCTTCCGTACACTCGGATAAGTGTTGTGCCACCATGGCGGACGCCAAGGCTGGTCGCACAGCGGAACAGCGACTTTAAAAGCGCCTCTGTTTTTCTATCAGTGGGATCCTTAAAAGAAGGAGTCCCTTCCAGAGGAATGGTCGTCGCCTTACTAAGGCGTGCTATCGGTGGGTCCACCACAGGCGATTCCCATTTTTTTAAAAAGCTTTCCTCAAAGGGATAGCGAGCAGCGAACCGTTTTGACAGCGAAGAAGAGTGCTGTGGATGCTGCCATTCACGATAAAGAAAATGATCAAAAAAGTCATTGTAGGGATAAGCCTAGGGGGCCTAGAGGACCCACACACATACGCAGCAGACCGCGATTCGCCATCCTGATCCAGCTGCAGCTTAGTGCAAATGCCAGCGATAATGGTAGCAACCAACGCTTTTTCGCGCGCAGCCGCCGCCCCCTGATCCCCCTCGCCGTCCGATGGGCCCAGTTCCCCATCGGATAAGTCCGCTGGGGTCCCCGAGACCCCTGAGGCCAATTCCGGCTCAGAATACTCCCCTGATGAATAATGAGGAGGGGGACGCTTCTTGGGGACCTGTTGGGCGACCTCCGCCCGGGGGAGAAATTCGCTAAAGACCGCCCGCAGCTGGTCCAAAAATGCCCCTTGCGCTTCCTCAGCAGGTTCAGCAGTGTAATCTGCCATTGCTTTCCCCCAGAAAAAAACTCTTAGTGACACACAGGGAGACTAAGGAGAATGAGGTACCCCCACACTGCCGCACACCAACACCCCACAGTGCACCAGGGAACCCAGGAGGACTGCACCCACCACCACCAGAACCCACAGGGAGCCCAGCTATACTTGCTGTTCCGCTGCCTGTTTCTGGATGGATCGTCAGAAGAGCTGCGCCGCCAGATCACCACCGTTCCACAGAGAAGGGAAATGCTGTAGACACGTGTATTTGCAGAGGCATGCAGTCAAAATGGCCGCCGTTAAACACTAGAGGCCAAAAAACACCTTCAGGGAACGTGCAGTACTGCAAACGGCCGCTCTGAGCGCTAGAGGGAAAGCCCCATAGGCCCAAAATGTCTGCGGCTACGGCAAAATGGCGGCGAAAAATCGATACGAACGCCCAAACGATCGGTGTGGTGCGGGGGGGAGGGGTGAACGGGAGCTCCACGCGTCCCACCAGCGGCTACCCAGTAAGAAAATTTTTTTTTTTGCAGCCGCCGGTCCCCCTTTCCGCCCCTAAAAAGGGGGGGGAAGGCAGGAACTCTCACTCACCACTCCGACGAGCACCGTGGGTAGCCACCCAGTCGCAGACCTTCTGCCCCCTGTTGGGCGGTATGCTGCAGGGCAGAAAATTGCCCTTCCTGAATCGCATCCGGGAATGGGCGCAAGGGGGGGGTCACCCCAGGCCGCCGCACGGAACGGGCACAATGCGGCGGGTCCCCGTACGTCGGGACTGGCTCGCATCGGTTGGCCAGGTCGGGGAAAGTACAGAGCCCATGGACTCTCTATGCCCCGACCGGCTTCTTGATAGCAGATCAATTGCTTGATAGAAGACAAATAAAGTAAAAGAAAACTAAATAAAAAATGGTCACAAACAGGACCGCAATTCCCCTGAAGGGAAGCCAGGTCAACTCCTTGCAAACTAGGCATTGAAACTGGAGAGCTATGCTATGAAGGGGTTTATGTAGGAAGAGAGGACGGCCCCCATGGGAGGGGCCAGCTGTTTCTTTTCCCTGCCTAGTTAACTCCTAGTGGGACAAGCATAAACCCCACACATCATGATGAGCTGCGTCTGTCAGTGAACGATAGGAGAAATAGGACGAACGGAAAAAAAAAAAAAGGAAGAAACAAAAATATCAAACTTGCATCAGAATTTGATATGTTCAGTATGATAAACCAGGAGCCAAAGTGCCATAAATATGTCTGGGTATATCCAAACTGAGGAAAAGGGTAAGACATAATAACATCAGGAAATTGTATGGTTGACAAAGAAAGGAAACTTAGTCATATAATAGGCCAGATAAGCACATAAGGAAGTAGGGAAACCTGTAATATACAAGTGTGAGCCACAGATGCAGTATGGGGTACCGGGATCTGACATTGGCGCAAGGCCAGACCCCTATATGTATTGCAAGAGGGAACCACATGCATAGACAGTGAACCAAAGCAGCAAGCAGAGTGAGATGGAATAGGGGTGTGAACAGTAACAAATATATCTGCCGGAGATGCGGTGTGGGACACTGGAATCTGACACTGGCATAAGGCCAAGTCCCTATATGAGCACCTCAGGTCAGGCTGACTGTTAGGAAGAGAATCTGTGGCTAAAGTGGACTTTCTGCACCTATGCACGCGAGTCATGGATCTGCTAGCCAGCGCAGGGGTCACCAAGGGTTAACAATTGTGCAGGGTGATTTCATTGATTGGAGCCAAGCTGCCTTATTTAAACAGCTTAGCAGCACACAGACTCTGCTGTCTGATCTACAGCGTTTAGTGTGTGTTCCTGAGCTTCCTGTTGTCCGATTCCTGTTCCTGTGACCCGGCTTGTCCCGCCCTGCTTGATCTCCGCCTGCCCTGACCTCGGCTACCCACGACCACTCTCCTGCCTGCTCCCCTGTACCTTTGCTGCCAGCCCGTTGACGAACTCTGCCTGTGCCCGACCATTCTTCTGCCTGCTCCCTCATCCACCAGGTACGTGACACTGACACACTGAAGGAGAGTGAACTAGCATAATGCAGGGAGAATAGATAATGCAGTTCCTAAAACATAAGTGATAATAAAGGAAAGGTAAAAGGGAAGGGGGAGAGAAAGCCCGATCAGATGTTGTCTGGCATTTTCATAAAGTCCCCATAAATTTGAATGGTGGTCCCTTATAGAAAGGCAGAGAGCGGGGCTCAAAGCATAGAAAGTAACCTGCTAGGATGGGCATATTATAATATATATATATATATATATTTAGTGGGACAAAGTTAAAAGACACAGATATGGCAAACTTGAAAAGCAGAGCGGTAGAACAGTATATAGTTAACAGAGGTACATACCAAATGTGTGTAGCGTGACAGACGCGGCTCCTGGGACCCGCTTGTCGCATAGCTCAAACTCGCTCCCATGAATAGGGGAGAGAGGAGAGAAGGGGGTGGGTCAGCGTTTAACGGCCAGATCACATGTGCGGAATGGCGCATATCCAAGCCGCGTAACAGGAAACAACGCACCGCGCGCCAGACAAAACACAAGACCACAACTACCAGGGTGCATCGCGTGGTGACGCCGCGAGGCTGTCACATGGGAAGGGTCAGAGGGCATGGGAATAATAAAGATAGACAGGGGAGGGAAGGGGTGGGAAAAAAAAGTGGGGGTAAACACATATGCATACAGAATGTAGCTCAGGAGGCGTGGAGGGGACCTGAAAAGGCATGGCAATGGGCAGGGAAGCATTAGAGGAAGGGCCTAAAACTAACAAAGTCATTAAGACCTGGAAAGGTGGCAGCTCTAAGTTTATGAATCCACTAGGATTCCAATTGGAATAAAGTTTTGTCCATGTCACCGCCTAGAATATGGGCAGGGACATGTTCAAGAGCATGGAATTTGATATTGAATCGGTGGTAAAGGCCTAGGAGTCTGTTAATTGCCATTTTAATATGTCTCCTGGGGGTTGGTGCTATGTGGTCTTTGATACATTTTATAAACGGGCATTTCGTTTTGCTGATATAAAATCTGCCACATTCACAGGTTGCAAGATATACAATGCCAGATGTCTGGCATGTGACCCTTTTCTTACTGGTGAACCGCTCACCATTGGGTAAAGTGATAATATCGGTATTTGACATGTATGGGCAGACTTGACATTTTCCGCACGAATAAGTTCCATTGATCTCGATGTGTCGAGTGGGGATTTTATCAAAATGACTCCTGACGAGTTTATCCCGCAGGGAAGGGGCTCGTCTGAAAGGGATTTCGGGATGGTCATTAATATGTTTCCCAAATTGCTGGATCAGATGTGAGTAAAGGCCAGAATCGAGTTACAATTTGTCTAATCTCTTTATTTTACCTGCAGTAATTAGTAATAATGCGAGTGGCCTGATTCGCTGGTTTGGGTTTCTGGTGGAACAGCAGATTGAATCTGGATTGTCCACAGGCTCTGTTATAAGTCCTTTTAAGGCATGAATTACTATAACCCCTAGCCCTGAACCTAGAGTAAAGTTCTCTGGCTGATCTCTTGAAATCGGTGTCGTCGCTACAATTTCTGCATAATCAAAAAGGTATTGACTATAAGGAATGCTTTTTATCAGGGGCTCTGGATGGCCACTAGATGCATGTAGAATTGAATTAGCTGCAGAAGACTTTCTAAAGAGGGAGGAGCCCACAATTCCATCTGGGTCAATGTAAATTTCGATGTCAAGAGAGTTAATTTTGGTTTGACGACAAGTCATGGTGAATTTAAGGTTATAGCGATTCGGCGATAGAGAATTTACAAAGGCAAGGAGTTGATCATATGACCCTGACCAAAAGATCAGTATGTCGTCTATATACAGTTGTATGCAAAAGTTTAGGAACCCCTGACAATTTCCATGATTGTCATTTATAAATATTTGGGCGTTCGGATCAGCAATTTCATTTTGATCTATCAAATAACTGAAGGACACAGCAATATTTCAGTAGTGAATTGAGGTTTATTAGATTAACAGAAAAAACACGCAATATGCATCAAAACTAAATTAGACAGGTGCATAAATTTGGGCACCAACAGAAAAATCACATCAATATTTAGTAGAGCCTCCTTTAGCAGAAATAACAGCCTCTGGACGCTTCCTATAGCCTGTAATGAGTGTCTCGATTCTGGGTGAATGTATTTTGGACCATTCCTCCTTACAAAACATCTCGAGTTCTGTTACGTTTTGATGGTTGCCGAGCATGGACAACCCGCTTCAAATCACCCCACAGATGTTCAATGATATTCAGGTCTGGGGACTGGGAGGGCCATTCCAGAACACTGTACTTGTTCCTCTGCATAAATGCCTGAATTGATTTTGAGCAGGTCGTTGTCTTGTTGAGATATCCAGCCCCTGCGTAACTTCAACTTTGTGACTGATTCCTCAACATTATTCTCAAGAATCTGCGAATATTAAGTGGAATCCATGCGACCCTCAATTTTAACCAGATTCCCAGTACTGGCACTGGCCACACAGCACCACAGCATGATAGAAACTTCACCAAATTTTACTGTGGGTAGCAAGTGTTTTTCTTGGAATGCTGTGATCTTTTGCCGCCATGCATAACGTCCCTTGTTATGACCCAATAACTCAATCTTTATTTCATCAGTCCACAGCACGTTATTCCAAATGAAGCTGGCTTGTCCAAATGTGTGTTTTCATACCTCAAGTGACGTTTGTGTGCAGAAAAGGCTTCTTTCGCATCACTCTCCCATAAAGCTTCTCCCTGTGCAAAGTGTGCTGAATTGTTGAACGATGCACAGTGACACCATCTGCAGCAAGTTGATGTTGGAGGTATTTGGAGGTGGCCTGCCACTTCTAGCCTTAACAAGAACTGTGCCTGTGGTCTTCCATTTCCTCACTATGTTCCTCACAGTGGACACTGACAGCTTATATCTCTGCGATAACTTTTTGTAGCCTTCCCCTAAACCATAATGTAGAACAATCTTTGTTTTCAGGTCATTTGAGAGTTGTTTTGAGGCCCCCATGTTGCCACTTTTCAGAGGAGAGTCAAAGAGAACAACAACTTGCAATTGGCCACCTTAAATACCCTTTCTCATGATTGGATGCACCTGTCTATGAAGTTCAAGGCTTAATGAGCTCACCAAACCAATTGTGTGTTCCAATTAATCAGTGCTAAGTAGTTACAGGTATTCAAATCAACAAAATGACAAGGGTGCCCAAATTTATGCACTGGTCTAATTTCGTTTTGATGCATATTGTGCATTTTCTGTTAATCCAATAAACCTCATTTCACTACTGAAATATTACCGTGTCCTTCATTTATTTAATAGATCAAAAATGAAATTGCTGATCCAAACACCCAAATATTTATACATTACAATCATGGAAATTGTCAGGGGTTCCTACACTTTTACATACAACTGTATCTATGCCAGGAGACGACTTGGCAGAAATGGTCAAAGGATGGGGCACATTTGGTCCCCATCGCTACGCCCTGCACCTGGGAGGTAGTGGGAGGAGCCGAAAAGAAACACGTTACCCGTTAGTGAGTTAGTGGGGTACTGCGCAGTCAGCACGAAAGTGGTGAAGTGCTTATGTGATGTTATAAAGCATAACCTTACCCATGCCAAATCCAAAACGATTTGAAAAATAAATTCACATAAAATGGTATAAATAAATGATACTACTAGACAAATCTCACTCTACTTCCGGCATCGGGTCAGCTCCGGCCACGTCCTACGCGTTACGTCACGTCACCTGACTTCATCAGGCCCTGATGAAGTCACGTGACGTAACGCGTAGGACGTGGCCGGAGCTGACCCAATACCGGAAGCAGAGTGAGAGGCGGAAACGCCATTGTTTTATGCTCGTTATTGTTGTTTTAAATGTAAGCAGCCACTTTGTAGTTAAATACATGGTTTATTGTATGCTGCTACACTATGGGAGTATGTTTCTCTGTTTATACACATGAGGGGGAAATACTACCATCATATACTGATCGCATATAACGGTGACCTGACAAGAGTGGGAGGAGGAGATTGGAGGACGCGAGTTAACGGGGCCATCTGTTGCTGTTCTGGGATTTCCAGCATAAGGCGTATAGTATACCTAATTAAGGTGAGAGTTTTGAGAGCATGGGTGTGGAGAACACTGGCACAGGAGCCCATCTGGAGGCGCACAGAGTTGCTCACTAGACCGACTCCTACAACACAATTCTATGCACGTGTGTGGACGCATTATCAACAACACATCATATCACTTGTTAGAAGTAACTGGAACTGTTCTTTCACAATAGTATTGCTTTAGCACTTTGTGAATGCACTGGAGCACTTATTGAATCACTACGCCACCTGGTGGAAACAAGTCGAACTGTTTGCATATATGCTTTCACTTATTCTTTGATTATTGGATTTCATGCACATCTCTATCCCTTACTGGAAGTAAGGGTATAGGTTATATTGCACATTTGTTGTATTGCGGAAATTTATTTGTCTAGTAGTATCATTTATTTATACCATTTTATGTGAATTTATTTTTCAAATCGTTTCGGATTTGGCATGGGTAAGGTTATGCTTTATAACATCACATAAGCACTTCACCACTTTCTGTTTCAATAGTTTTTATTGTTTTCACAAATAAACACTCAGTGCAATTACAGTCATAGGGCTATTCAGAGTTGAGACTGAAAGATTGCATATATCACAACAGGATAAAGCACCCAACAGACCATAAGCTGGTGCAACATAGAGGTAATGAAATATTAATAGGTGGTTATGATTACGTAAAACAAAGATAGAAAATGACAAATATTGAGGGAGGTGGAGCCCCCCGCCCGCGACACCCCAATTGGGAACATACTGTGTCAATGGGCGGCTAGCATCACCCACCAGATCAATTATATAAAACCACCATTCCTGTTTCCAATGTCTCGTCCAAGTATATAATTGGTCTATGCACTCCGGACAGACCCACAACCAACATTGGTGTAAAAATAGTGTGAAAAGAAAGGGAAGTGAGAGAGAAAAGAGAGAAAAGAAAAAGGAAAAAA
>BLSH010225401.1:165540-181592 GCA_018402905.1 Glandirana rugosa
CCGGCTCTTTACGTGGAAACTCGCGTGGCTGTAAAGGAAGGACCCCAAGGTGTAGAGGTGACGTCAATGATGATATCTGGGGGTCTTCCAAAGTCGATAGGAGCTTACCGGTTGAGGACGTCTGTTTTTTCGCCACGTCGCGAAACTTCCTAAGCGATTAAAGATGTCTTTTAAATATGCTTCTAAGAGGCGACAGTATAGGGGCTAATGGGTCAATTGATTTGGCTTGCGAGCGAAACAGACCTGAGGACTTCGTGTTTGTCGAAAAGTTTGGGATTTCTTCGACAAGTGGAGTCGTGGGCAGGATTTCGTAGGACTGAGGTGTAATGGAATGTAAAACCTTCACCTACGGAGCCTCTGGTGCCAGCTCCGGCATGACAGAATTTCTGCCCCTGAGTTTCGAAGAAACGTAGGGTAACGGAAGATTTCTCTCCGGGGGAGAGAGCTTCCTTGAGAAGAAGGCAATGGGATGCAAAGAAGCTTTGAGTCCCCGTCTTTAAGACAGTACGGCCTCGACCGTGGTCTCCGAGGCATCCACTTCCAAAATGTAAGGTAATGTGGAGTCAGGATGCTTTAGGACGGGTGCTGAGGTGAACAGCTTCTTTAGGGTTTGAAAAGCTGTTTGTGCTTCAGGAGTCCAGACAAAGCGAGCGTTCGGTTTAGTTAACTGGGTAATCGGGGATATGACAGCGGAGAATCTTCGTATAAATTTTCTGTAGAAATTAGCGAATCCTTCAAAGCGCTGCACCGCTTTTTTGTCTGCAGGAGTTGGCCATTCGAGGATAGCTGAAACCTTCTGGGGGTCTATAGTAGTAACTGCAGTGGAGATGTGGAACCCCAGGAAGGAAATGTCGGTGCGCTCAAAGGTGCATTTCTTGGCCTTTGTGTACAAGACCGTGTTGTCGTAGGCAGCTGAGTACGCACCTGACGTGCTTGCAATGGTCTTCCAAGGAGGGGGAGAAGATGAGGATGTCATCTAGGTAGACTACCAAGAACAAGTCAAGGTAGTCCCTGAAAATGTCATTGACCAAGTGCTGAAATGTGTCTGGGACGTTGCAAAGCCCGAAAAGGCATGACCAGGTACTCGAAATGTCCAAAACGAGTCCGGAAGGCCGTCTTCCATTCATCCCCTCCTTAATCCGGATCAGGTTATAGGCCCCCCGAAGGTCCAATTTGGTGAACACTGCTGCAGAGACAAGGTGTTGGAACAGCTCAGGCACCAGGGACAATGGATACCGATTCGACCGTGATCTTATTAAGATCCCTGTAGTCGATACATGGTCGAAGGGTATGATCCTTTTTCTCTAAGAAGAAGATCCCAGCTCCTGCCGGTGAATTAGAGGGACGGATAAAGCCCTTTTGTAAATTCTCATCAAGGTAGGCCTTGAGGGCCACTAGCTCCACTTCAGAAACGGGAAAGATTCTACCGAAAGGGACCTCGGTAGCAGATCTATCGGACAATCGTATGGCCTGTGGGGTGGTAAGGTGTCAACTCCTTTCTTACTGAAAACATCCAGGAAGTCATGGTATGCTTCAGGAATGGCCAATCGGGTTTCCTGGTCTGGGTCAGGACTGAGACCGAGTAGTACTGGTGGTGCCCTTTGGGGCGACTGGAGGCAGTGGTTCAGGCAATATGGGGACAGGAACTGGATCTCTCCCGTGTTCCAGTTGATGTGGGGGCTGTGGATGCGAAGTCATGGGAGGCCGAGGATCACAGGGAACAGTGGGGAGGCAATAACGCCCCAAAAGCAGAAGTTCCTTGTGGCCATGGGCCGTCCGGGCCGGTATAGGATGGGTCTGGTGGGTCACCGTGCCAGACTTGATCATCGACCCATCTGCCAATCAGATGACCATTGGGTGTTCCCTGGGCCGGAGCAGGATCTGATGTTGGGTGGCAAAGGTGAGGTTGACAAAACAATTACAGGCTCCCGAGTCTAGGATGGCTGGTATCTGGATGCTACCGCCGGAAAGCTGCAGGGAGATGGAGAGAACAAGATGGGACGGGAGGCCCGGTAATGATAGTACTTCTCCACAAGCAGGTGGCACGCCCTTATTGGCCTTAGCGGGGCAGCTCCTGACAAGATGCCCTGCACCCCCGCAATAGAGGCACAGGTTGAGGGCCATGTGTCTCTGACATTCCTCAGCAGACAGGGATGGTCGGAAAGGCCCGATTTGCACTGACTCAGGGTGGTTTTGTGGAGAGGAGAAGGAGGCAGTAGTAGCTGGGCTTTGTCTCGGGTCACTGGGCACTCGAGGGGGCCCCCAGGTGGTCTTCTCTGCCCGGCGCTTCCTCAGCAGGCGGTCAATTTGTATGGCCAGGTTGATTAAGGCATCAAGTAGGTGGCACTCCGACACACGCCAACTCATCTTTCAGGGTTTCGGAAAGTCCCAGCCTGAACTGGTAGCACAGAGCGTCATCATTCCAGGTGGTGTCGGAGCTCCAGCGCCTGAACTCAGCCACGTATTCCTCCACGGTGCGATGACCTTGCTGGGGGGCGTGGAGGGCCGCCTCTGCAGTGGCGGCCTGGTGCCGGTCCTCATATAGTCGGGCCATAGCATGAAAGAAACAGTCCAAGGTTGCGGTTTCAGGGGCGTTCTGCTCCAGCAGACGATGAGCCCAGGCTTGTGGCTCATCAGAGAGAGGGGAGATCACCAGACCCACCTTGGTGGCTTCCAAAGAGAAGGTGCGGGTCTGGCGGGAAAAGTACAACTCACATGAGTTGCTGAAGGCCCGAAACTTCCTGCGGTCCCCTGAAAACCGCTCGGGCATGGGTACATTGGGTTCGGTAGGCAAAGTCACTATGGTGCGCTGTCAGCTCCTGCATTTTATCTTTCAAGCAAATGTACCGATCCTAAAGGCTTCTCACCGCTTGAGTTAGGCCAGCAAGATGTGCGCATACTTCCTCTATGGGAGAGGGCCCCGGCGCAGACTCAGACATGACTGTCTGTTGCTGTCATGTACCTGGTGGTTGAGTCTGGCTTATGCGGGGGCAACCTCTCTTTCGGCCCTGGTTCGCAAACCCCTGGTAGTGCAGGCAGGGAGCTCGGGAGCACAGGGGAGCATGAGGGCTGGACAAGTCTCTATTGGTTGGTATGAGTCCACTGAAGCTTGTGCAGACTGAAGGATAGTGGTGCGGTCCGGGTCGGCAACGGGCTGGCAGCAAGGTACAGAGGGATCAGGCAAACGGGTAGTTGGGTACAGGCTAGGTCGGTAACAGGCAGGCACCTGAAGTACAAAGGGCACAGGCAGGAGAGTGGTCGTAAACAGTCCGGGGTCAAGGCAGGCAGCAAGAAGCAAAGTCCAAAGGGTAAGCCGGGGTCACAGGAACAGGAAGTCTTCTCAGAGCAGACTCTGGGGGTAAACTGGTCACTGGAATGCTGTAGAACAGACAGCATCTGCTGCAGGGTGTTGTCCAGCTAAATAGACCGTTCTGGCACCATTGGCGGGTGCGCGCACGCAAACCCGCACAGGCCCGCGCACACGGCCACAGACACAGCCATTCACTGACAAAACCAACATACAGTGCAATGTGGAAATAAGTGATAGCAAATGCAGTGTCAATGCAATTGTCAAATAACACGTTACAATAGTAACCAAACTAAAAAACGTAGCCCCTAAGGGGCAACATTTCCCCCCCGACCCCGCCTCTCCCCTCAAAACTGAGGAGGGCTTCCATCCTGAAAGCAATCAACACTCTGGCTGTAAAGTGGGGTCCTGTGCAAGATGCGGCCTCAGTCCCCCAGGGTACATTCAGGGGAGACCAGTGGCAGCAGGCACGCTCTCAGTGCTCCCAACCCCGCCGGGTGTGAGAAATGGGAGAGTGGCAGATATAAAGGTTAATAATAGTTCGGTGCGGTGCACTTATGCAAATCTACCAATCTCAAGTCGCTGTAATCCAGCAATAGGGAGGATCGTTCTGTACCTGCCAAGTAGCAGTAACAGTAGCGTGTAGCAACTTCGCCTGAATAAGTCAGGGGCACATACTTGGGTTACAAACTGTGAAACAAGTTTCAGGCACAACCGGTGCAACTAGCTCCATGCAGGGTATCCTGTGGGCATGGCTCCAAGATGGTTGAGCGCCCCACGCAGTCCCAACTCTCCCCCCTCCCCCCTGCAACACCTCCAGTACACACCAGAGGCCGAGAGGCCTAGTTTCACCAGGCAGTTACTGATCACAAGTCATGCAGGAGGTGTAGGTCACATCAATGCGGGGGGGGGTGGGGGCCCACAGCACGGCCAGACCCAAGACCCGAAGAGGCCTAATAGAACCGCTAGGGCATCTCACAGCCCCCTGGCTCGAGGGGTGCAAACAGTTCCATCAAACATGCGCCCAGGCAAAAATGAGGTGCGGAGCATAAACAAAAAGAGTTAAACAAGATAAAGCAGGCTGTTCACTTACAGGTCCTTGTTCAGCGAGCGGGAGAGAGTCAAGCCAGGTGGAGGCCTCTCCTGGAGTGTTGAAGAAGTGGACCATCTCTCCGTCCTGGATGCGCAGGCGGGCCGGGAACAGAACACTGTAGCGGATATTGTGGGCCCTTAGGGCCACCTTCAGCTGATCAAAGGATTTCTTCAGTTTTTGTGTCTCCACCAAATAATCCGGGAAGATGAGTATCCTGCTGTTCTGGTAGCGCAGTTCCCCCAGGGCTCTGGACGCTCTTAGGGTCTTGTTGCAATCCCGAAAGTTCAGCAGGCATAGAATAAAGGTCCATGGAGAGGTCCCCGGGGGTCCACTACGAAGTGGAGAGACAAGTGTGCGTCTGGTAGGAGATCTCTCAGCAGGCCCTCCACAAACCCTGTCGGATCCTTCCTCTCCACCCCCTCAGGCAGACCAATAATTCGGAGGTTGTTCCTCCTGTTCCTATTCTCTGCGTCCTCGGCCCTGTACTCCAACACCCGGACTTTGGTCTGAAGGCTGCGAAGGGAGACTGCGTGGTCTGCTATGGCGTCTTCAGCTGTCCCAAGTCTTTGCTCCACTTCGGAGATTCTGGAGCGCAGCTTGTCCTGGTCCTGGCGGATCAGACTGACCTCTAGCTGAACTGCCTCCAGCTTGGACGTGAGAGCGGACTGACAAGTGGCAATGGCCCCATCACCTCCGCCAGCCATGGCAGGCGCGGGTCCTCCTCCTCCATGGGGCTTGTCTGTGAGGCCTTGCACGTGCTGCGCACCGTGCGGGTCTCCACATGCGGGCGGGGGGCAGTGGAGCCTCCTCTGGGACTGCAGGGAATCTAAGCTTTTTCCCCCTACCTCGTCGCCCATCCGAGAATCTATGCCGCATCAGGCAGTAAGGAGCGGGAGAATCAGGGTTCAGCAATCGCTGGAAACGGGTAAAAGCAGCAACACCCGACGGAGCTCAGAGGAAGTGCGGCCGCTCACGTCTCCATCTTGGACACGCCCCCCCGAAGAACACTATTAGAGCCCGAGGCTCTAATAGGCTTCAGATTAGAGTGGGTTTTGAGTGCAGACAGAACGCTCACAGCCCACAGCCCCTGGCTTTATCTGTCTTCAAAGCACTAAGTCTCGAAGCTGTGTCTTCCTCCATAGCTCTGTTATCAGCCTGATAAGTTCTCACATGTTTCTCCGAGATGGGAGATAGACGTGTGTGTTGGGGGAGGTTGCTATAAATAGATTAGCAGAAAAATTGCCGTCTAACAGCAGAGCTATGCACATTGCTTTCTGCCTTTGCCTATGAGGAGAGGGGGTGTGTGCCTTTCCTCCAATCAGCTGTCAACCTCAGCTGTAACCAGGAAGAGAGAAATGTTAACACGATCTGCACTTTCTAAAGGATATATACAGAAGAAGACAGCAGATATACATGTAATACGTATACAGGGAGATTTGTTTCATCTCTGTGTGTCATCTGGGGCTGTTCAGTTCACTGGGTATATGTGAGGGTTTACATCCACATTAACCTATTTCTGATTAAAAATATGTGTATAATTATTTTTCTACATGGTGATTATGGGTGGAATATCATGGTTATTCATTCCAAGGAAAATATTTAACCCATTTCTGATAGGAATATGCATATAAGTATTTTTCCACAATGGGATTATGGGGGGGAATATCATAGTTACTGTTAGGAACAGCAGGAGTGTGGTGCGCCTGTGCGCGTTCGCGCGCGCCCGCACCAGAAACAGTGCCGTTTAAGTCCTGTGGAGCCCAGCAGCAAGTGCTGTCCGTTCTACAGCGTCTAGTGACCTGTGAGCCCCAGCTCTACCTCTGTTTCCTGTGTCTACCTGTTTCCTGTTGACCCGGCTAACCCTGACCTGCTGATTGCTGCCTGCACCGACCCTGGCTTCCTACGACCATCCGATTGCCTGATCCTCTTGTACTTCTGCTGCCTGCCTGTTAACGACCTTGCTTGGACTTGACGACCCTTCTGCCTAACCCTTTGGTACCGCACAGCAAGCCCGTTGCCGACCCAGCCTGCACGACCATCTCTCTGATCTGCACTACCCTCTGGATCTTCACATCTCCATCAGTGACCTTCCAGCCCTCATGCCATCCCGCACTCTCGGACTTCCTTTCTGCTCTATCAGGGGTCCCAGAATCGGGTGCGCAAGAGCGGTTGCTCCCTGCACAAGACAGACTCCACCGCCAGGATCGTGACAGTAACGGACAGCCTCATGACTGAGTCTGCGCAGGGAGGCTGCTCCGCTATGGACGATTTGTGTGCGCACTTGGCAGGCCTCACACAAGCAGTTAAGAACCTGCAAGAGGGTTATACCCATTTGGAGGAGCGGGTACAGGAGCTCTCCACAGTCCCATCCACGGGAGTGACTGCATCTGCAGGCCGCACCATGGTGGCCCTGTCTTCTGAGCCCAAGGTCCCGCTGCCAGATAAGTTCACTGGGGATCGACGCAAGTTTCGGGCCTTTCGGACAGGGTGCAAGCTATACTTTGGTCTGCAACCTCACACTTTCTCCCTGGAAGCCACCAAGGTGGGGTTCATAGACTTTGGGAGCAAAATGCCCCAGAGGTTGCCTCGGCAACTTCGCTGTTTTCGGCCATGGCAAAGCTCTATGAGGACCCCCACCAGGCCACGACGGCTGAGGCCGCCTTGCATGCACTTCAGCAGGGTCGTCGTCCAGTGGAGGGCTATACAGCGGAGTTCCGGCGCTGGAGCGCCGACACAGCCTGGAATGACACGGCCTTATGCTACCAGTTCCGTATGGGACTCTCTGAATCTCTGAAAGATGAACTCGCTTGTGTGGGGGTGCCACAGACCCTGGAGGGCCTTATCAACTTAGCCATTGCCATAGATCGGCGTCTGAGAGAGCGCCACACCGAAAGGTCGTCCGGGCAACCACGCCCCACCTGGATGCTCCCACGAGTCCCCAGCTACCTGAATCCGCCGATGCTCGCCCCTGCAACCTCCTCCTCCTCTCCCCCGGACTCCTCGGAACCCATGCAGATCGGGCTGCTGCGCCCGTCTCTCTCCGCGGAAGAAAGGCAGCGACGCTTCACCTTGAACCTATGCCTGTACTGTGGCGAGCCAGGTCATATGGTCAGAATGTGCCCCGCCAAGCGCGGTAAGTGCCCCTCAACTGTTAAGAGTGGTCCACCTAGTTCTGCCAGTGCCTCTGCTCTTCTCACCCTTCTCCTCTCTCTACAGCTTCCTGGAGGGATTACCTCTGTCCCAGCCATCCTTGACTCCGGAGTTTGCAGCTGCTTCATAGACCAGAACTTTGCAGCACAGCACCGCATTCCCCTACAACCCAAGTCTCATAAGATTCTGATCCGATTAGTGGACAGATCCCACATCAAGCCTGGGGTGGTCACCCATGAGACCGTCCCTCTTCCATCCTCCACGGGGGAGGACAACCAAGAACTTTTGCGGCTAGATGCCATCAGGTCCCCTCTTTGTCTTATCATTTTGGGGTTACCGTGGTTCTGGGCACACAACCCCTGCATTGACTGGGTCACAGGGACTGTCCAATTCCGGTCCCCATATTGCCGGAAACACTGCCTAGCCCCCGGAAGAGAGGCAGTCCCTCCACTGCTTTGTCTGGACTCTAATGTTGAGCCTGATATCTGGTCCCTTGTCCCACCGGCCTACCATTTATTCATGGACGTATTCAGTAAGAAAGGGGCCTACAAGTTACCCCCACATAGGCCGTATGACTGCCCCATAGAGCTTTTACCTGGGGCAGAAGTGCCTTTCGGGAGGATCTATCGACTCTCTGAACCTGAGCTGGCGGCCCTCAAGGCCTATCTGGATGAGAACCTTGATAAGAGGTTCATCCGACCCTCCACGTCTCCTGCTGGGACCGGTATCTTCTTCGTGGAGAAGAAGGACCACTCACTCAGGTCATGCATCGACTACCGGCAACTCAACCGGGTGACCATTAAAAACCATTACCCTCTACCCTTGGTCCCGGAGTTGTTTCAGAGACTGGGAACACCTACCATCTTCACCAAACTTGACCTGCGGGGTGCATACAACCTCATTCGCATCAGGGAAGGCGATGAATGGAAGACAGCCTTCCGAACCCGCTTCGGTCATTACGAATACCTGGTGATGCCGTTTGGTCTGTGCAATGCCCTGGCAACTTTTCAGCACTTCGTAAATGAGACTTTCTAGATCACTTTGTAATCATATACCTGGATGACATTTTAATTTTCTCTGCCTCCCGCAAGGAGCACCGTGTACATGTCGCCAAAGTTCTGGGTTGGCTACGGCAACACGGATTATATGCAAAGGCGGAAAAGTGTTCTTTTGAACAATCCAGCATCCAGTTTTTGGGATTAGTCATCTCTGTCACGGGCATTCATATGGACCCGCAGAAAGTGTCCACAATACTGGAATGGCCTGCACCGACAGACAGGAAGGGAGTTCAAAGGTTTGTGGGCTTCGCAAACTTCTATTGGAAGTTCATCCAGGGCTTCTCGGCCATTGTAGAGCCTATTACCCGACTCACTAAGCAAAATACTCAATTTCAGTGGTCTCCTGAAGCCCAAACGGCCTTCCAGAAGCTCAAGACCCTGTTTACCTCAGCGCCCATCTTGAGACACCCCGACTCAACCCTTCCATACATCCTCGAGGTGGATGCATCTGAAACGGCGGTCGGGGCCTTCCTGTCCCAACGTCAAGGCACCAAGGCCTTGTTACATCCTGTAGCTTTCTTCTCCCGTAAGTTATCAGCATCCAAGAGGAACTACGATGTGGGGAACAGGGAGCTACTAGCCATTAAATCGGCTCTTGAGGAATGGCGATATCTTCTGGAGGGATTGGCACATCCTATTCTTGTTTACACTGACCACAAGAACCTGGAGTATCTCAGAATGGCCAAAAGATTGAAGCCCCGGCAGGCCCACTGGGCCCTCTTTTTCTCCAGGTTCCATTTCCACCTAACTTATCGCCCAGGATCAAAAAAAGGCAAGCCAGACGCCCTCTCTAGGAAATGCTACCCCACCTGACACCATACTACCAGCAAGGAACTTCCTGTTGACCAGTGAGGATATGTTGTCTCAGATCAGTCAAGACCTGGCGGGCTCCACTAGCCCCAATGATGCCAGACTGACCATCAAAGATGGCCTGTGGTGGTTTGGCAATAAAATCTTTGTGCCAGAAGGCCTGCGCCTCAGGATCTTAAGCCTTTGCCACGACCACAAACTATTACTAACATTTCGGCTCCCGAAAGACGGCTGAATTACTTGCCCAATCTTTCTGGTGGCCCAATGCCACAGAGGACTGTAAGAGATATGCGGTGCCTGTCTCATCTGTGCACGGAATAAGACTGAAAGGGCCAGGACCTGGGGCCTCTTAAACCCGCTTCCTGTACCTGAACGCCCATGGTCACAGCTGGCCATGGATTTTATTGTAGAACTACCCCCGTCAGAGGGATATTCCACCATCTTTGTAGTCGTGGATCGTTTAACAAAGATGGCACACTTCCTGCCTATGAAGGGGACCCCTACAGCAACCGAGACTGCCAACATCTTTATCAAGGAGATAGTCTGGCTCCACGGAGTACCCAGCAACGTGGTATCTGACCGCGGGGTCCAGTTCACATCCAAGTTCTGGAAGGCCTTGTGCGCAACTCTGGAGATTAAGCTTGCTTTCTCATCAGCAGATCAATGGCCAGACTGAGAGAACGAATCAGACATTGGAAAAGTACCTGCGTTGCTTTTCTTCCTTCTCTCAGGATGATTGGGCTGCGCTGCTGCCCCTGGAAGAGTTTGCATTCAACAACACCGTCCACTTGGCCACCAAGCAGTCCCCATTCTGGGCTAACTATGGGTTTCACCCCACATTCCTATTGGAACTGGCCGTTGAAAGCTCTGTCCAGGCTGTCCAGGACACCGCAAGCTTCCTCCAGACAAATTGTAAACTCCTGCAGGAGACCCTGTTAAAAACACAGGAGCTGAACAAGGAAGAGTTCAACAAGAGAAGGCGGGGGGAACTGGAGCTCCAGCCAGGCGATTGCGTCTGGCTGGCCACCAAAAATCTCAAACTGGCCTGCCCATCAAAGAAGCTAGGACCGAGATTCGTGGGGCCATTTCCTATCAGAAGGAAAATTAACCGGGTGGCATTTGAATTGGACCTTCCTCCATCTCTACGGATCCACCCGGTCTTTCATGTTTCTCTTCTAAAACCTGTTGTCCCTGACTTGTGTCCAGGACAGAAAACAGGTCCTCCAAATCCAATCCTGGTAAACGGAGAGGTGGAGTTTGAGGTTGAAGCCATTCTGGACTGTCGGAGGAGGTCCGGGTCTACACAGTACTTGATAAAGTGGAAGGTGGAAGGGATTTGGCCCTGAAGAGAATTCCTGGGAGCCAGAAGAGAACATCCATGCACCTGAATTAATTCAGACTTTCAGAAGAAACCGCCGAGACAGCGGCACCCGGCAAGGCATCCGGAGGCTGCCCCTTGGGGTGTCAATGTTAGGAACAGGAGGATTTGGATGTATGCGGCGCCTTGCCCCTTTTCCGCGGTGGTGTGCGCGCCTGTGCACTTTCGCGTGTGCGCTGGAAACGTCGCCATTCAAGTCCTGTGGAGCCCAGCAGCAAGTGCTGTCCGTTCTACAGCGTCTAGTGACCTGTGAACCCCAGCTCTACCTCTGTTTCCTGTGTCTACCTGTTTCCTGTTGACCCGGCTAACCCTGACCTGCTGATTGCTGCCTGCACCGACCCCGGCTTCCTACGACCATCCGATTGCCTGATCCTCTTGTACTTCTGCTGCCTGCCTGTTAACGACCTTGCTTGGACTTGACAACCATTCCGCCTAACCCTTTGGTACCGCACAGCCAGCCCGTTGCCGACCCAGCCTGCACGATCATCCCTCTGATCTGCACGACCCTCTGGATCTTCATATCTCCACCAGTGACCTTCCAGCCCTCGTGCCATCCCGCACTCTCGGACTTCCTGTCTGCTCTATCAGGGGTCCCAGAATCGGGTGTGCAAGAGTGGTTACTCCCTGCACAAAACAGACTCCACCGCCAGGATCGTGACAATTACACATTCCAAGAAGCATATTTAACCTATTTCTGATAAAAATATGTGTATAATGGATATAATAATTTTTCTACATGGGGATTATGGGGTAAATATCATGGCTACACTAAACAAGGAACATGTTTAACCTATTTCTGATAAGAATATGCATATAATAATTTTCAAATGGGGATTGTGTGTGTAATATCATGGATACACATCCTATGTAATTCATTTGACCTATTTCTGATAAAAAACATGGGTATAATTATTTTTCTAGATGGGGATTATGGAGGGATTATCATGGATACACATGCTATGTAATGCATTTCACCTGTTTCTGATAAGAACGTGGGTATAATTATTTTTCTACCAGTCGATTATGGGGTGGGGGGATATCATGGTTACACTTAACAAGGAACATATGTAACCTGTTTCTGAGAACATTATGGGTATAATTATTTTTACACATAGGGATTATGGGTGGAATATCATAGCTAAACATGCCTAGGAACTGGAGTTGGGCGAACAGTTAGAGCCGTGCAGAAGACCGCTGTTTGACCGATTGGCGAACATGCAAATTTGCATGGTGTTCGGCAGGATGTTCACCCGCCGTGCATTCCACAATGCACTGTACGCTGCATAGTGCATAGCTGTTTGCTAAGGAGCACGCCGGGAAGCTGACCTCCTGCGTCCTTGACAACGGCTGACAGCTGAATCCAAAATAAAAAAAAAACATTGCTGGCAACAGAAAAAAGTGAAAAAAAAATGGTATGAGGGTCCCCCCCAAAATCCATACCAGACCCTTATCTCAGCATGCAGCCTAGCAGGTCAGGTTTGGGGGGGGGGTGAGCGAGCGCCCCTCAAACCATACCAGGCCACATGCCCTCAACATGCGGGGGGTGCTTTAGGGCCGATGGGGACAAGGGCCTCTTCCCGAAAATCCTGGGCCGTGGTTGTGGTGTCTGCAGACAGGGGGCTTATCACAATCTGGAAGCCCCCTTTAACAAGCGATGTTTGGACCAAACCCGGCTCTAGTTCCTAGGCATGTTTAGCCATGATATTCCACCCATAATCCCCATGTGGAAAAATAATTATACCCATAATGTTTTCAGAAACAGGGCACATATGTGTCTTAAGTGTAACCATGATATTTCCCCCCATAATCCACGTTCTTATCAGAAACAGGTGAACTGCATTACATAGGATGTGTATCCCTGATAATCCCCATGAAAAATAATTATACCCATGTTTTTATCAGAAATAGGTCAAATGAATTACATAGGCTGTGTATCCATGATATGACACCCATAATCCCCATGCATAAAAAAAATATTCTATGCATATTCTTATCAGAAACAGGTTAAACATGTCCCTTGTTTAGTATACCCATGATATTTACCCCATAATCCCCATGTAGAAAAATAATTATATCCAAATTCTTATCAGAAACACGTCAACTGAGTTCCTAGGCATGTTTAGCCATGATATTCCACCCATAGTCCACATGTAGAAAAATAATTATACACATATTCATATCAGAAACAGGTCAAATACATAGGATGTGTACCCATGACATTCTACCCATAATCCCCATGTAGAAAATAATTATACACTTTTTTTATCAGAAATAGGTTAAATATGCTCCTAGGAATATGTAGCCATGATATTCCCCAATGTGGAAAAATAATTATATGCATATTCCTATCAGAAATAGATCAAATATGACCTGTTTCTGAAAACATGGTGGGTATAATTATTTTCCTACATGGGGATAATGATCCACCCATAATCTCCATGTAGAAAAATCATTTTACCCATGTTCTTATCAGAAACAGGTCAACTGTGTTCCTAGGCATGTATAGCCATGATTTTCCACCCATATTGCCAATGTAGAAAACAATATTATATGCATATTCTTTTCAGAAATAGTTTAAATATGTTCCTTGCTAAGTGTATCCATGATATTCCACCCATAATCCCCCAGTAGAAAAATATGATACCCATGCTCTTATCAGAAACAGGTCAACTGTGTTCCAAGGCATGTTTAGCCATGATATTCCACCCATAGTCCACATGTAGAAAAATAATTATACCCATATTCATATCAGAAACAGGTCAAATACATAGGATGTGTATCCATGACATTCTACCCATAATCCCCATGTAGAAAATAATTATACACTTTTTTTATCAGAAATAGGTTAAATATGCTCCTAGGAATATCTAGCCATGATATTCCCCAATGTGGAAAAATAATTTATATGCATATTCCTATCAGAAATAGATCAAATATGACCTGTTTCTGAAAACATGGTGGGTATAATTATTTTCCTACATGGGGATAATGATCCACCCATAATCTCCATGTAGAAAAATCATTTTACCCATGTTCTTATCAGAAACAGGTCAACTGTGTTCCTAGGCATGTATAGCCATGATTTTCTACCCATATTGCCAATGTAGAAAAAAATATTATATGCATATTCTTTTCAGAAATAGGTTAAATATGTTCCTTGCTAAGTGTATCCATGATATTCCACCCATAATCCCCCGGTAGAAAAATATGATACCCATGCTCTTATCAGAAACAGGTCAACTGTGTTCCAAGGCATGTTTAGCCATTATATTCCACCCATAATCCCCATGTAGAAAATTGATCATGCCCATAATGTTTTCAGAAACAGGTTAAATATGTTCCTTGTTAAGTGTATCCATGATATTCCACCCATAATACCCATATAGAAAAATTATGATACTCATTTTGTCAGGGCACCAACAGCAGGAGAAGGGCTCTATGAATCAAAAGGGGTAGGAGACATGGGATGAGGAACACAGACCATGTATCAGCGGTATCAACTGATTAGGTCTGTGTGGAGTTCCGTCTCATCCAGTATAGGATGGAGCTCACATGTTTGGAACAAAACTAGTTAATTGCACAAAAAATAAGAGGAAAGAGATCCTCAAAGGGGTCCATACCTCAAGGGTTAGAGGTGGGAGACAAACTGCAGAATACTCCAAAATTACACTTTCTTGAAAATTAGGAAAAAAGTCACTATGAAATACATTCACTGTCAAAAAGTCAATGAACATTAAAAGACAACTTAGGTTTATTAGGAAGGGTGTTCCCCAATGGGATTATGCGGTGCAAAGAGACAAATTTACAAAAATTATAGATAAAATCAAATATTTTATTAATTACATAGAGTAAAAAATCCCAAAAAGGTCAGAAAAGTACAAAATGTTAAAAAAACACCGAAGGTCACATTCATTTGGTTAGAGGTTACCGAAATGGGAAAATGATGATTGGGTCAGAGGGTATCCCGACATGTTTCGCCTATCACAGGCTTCCTCAAGGGACTATGTTGGTAACACCAATCATGTTTTCTTTAAAGGAAAATGAACAGAAATCAGTACTTATTAGACCAATTATAATTATGCATATTTGATTCATTTTTAGAAATTCAAGGCAGTGTGGAACATCAAAGCACAGGGTGGAACCATCATGCACACAGCAAACCTACCATACACCACCACCCACCAAAGCAATCCCCAGGGGCTGGTGCACATACCCAGGGCAGATCCTTCAAAGGGGACGGACTTCAAAGGGACCCCACAGCAACAAAGGGAACCTAGCAAAGGTGGTTACTGCAGAGGATGTACACAGTCCAGGCTGCAGTAAACAAACAGTAACAAGGTCTTACACATAGGTCAGTCAGGTGTTAAAAGTTAATCAAGAGGAGATATATATATATATATATATATATATATAAAAATACAGAATTGAGATTATATATCATGCCAATCACTATTGCATGAAACGGACATAATGTCTCACAATTAACCCAAGATTAGATTAAATTGTAACAGTAAATTACAAAATTATTTACTGAGAACTTACAGTGACCAACGATCAATAGAAAAAAGGCTGGGGGTGCTGAACTAACAAGCATTATAAAGGCATTTCATATCCCAGAGGATGAGGAAATATGTTCCTTCTGTAGGAAACCTATAATAGAATAACAATCAATGTGCTAAAGGAGCCAAAAGAAGTGTATACTGAGGTATTCCATTTAATTTATGAGTGGATCAGATCATGGGCGTCCGCAAGGGGGGGGGGCGGGTGCCCCCCCTGGAATCTTACGTTATTAATTGTGGCTGGGCTGTCTGCTGCTGCGTAGCAAGCACAGCCTCCTTCTCCTGCCTCCTGACTGAGTCACACTGAGCACAGCAGACGTGACTCAGCTAGCGCGGCTCGGCAACCAGTGACGTTAGGAGGAGAAGGAGAGAGAGAAGCCCCAGCATTCAGAGCAGAGAAGGATTTTAACTTCCTGGTCCTCTGCTAGCTCCACCCACCTCCTCCCAGTATGTTCTCCTCGGAGCCTGGCATGCATCATGACTACAGACAGTGCACATGACAGAGGGAGAGAGCGCTACCTGCCCTGGAGCCAAAACTTTCAAGAGTCTAGGTAAAAAAACAAAACAAATCAAAGCACTTACAGATGATAGATCAGGGCTGATTATCAGCTGTCTCCCCAGCAGCCCGACGACCCCTCTGTCGACTATTAGTCGGGACTAGATAGTAGACATTCACGAAACTAAACAAAACAAAAAA
>BLSH010225422.1:44053-61522 GCA_018402905.1 Glandirana rugosa
CCCCCCCCCCCCCCCCCCCCCCTACCCATGGTCATGGTCGGTGTGTTTTGGGACAGCCCCCCAGAACAGGAACTGGAAGATTGCGGCAATCGTTGTTATTGCACAGACTACTATAGTGATTGTCTGCTTCCCCAGCACCCCCTCGGATAAGAGTTATGCATTGTGCAAAGCTGGACCTATGTAATCCTCTAACTATGCAATTAAGATCATACCTTCAGCTTTAATGCCTGGTTCACCCCTATTTGGATTGCGGGTTGATGCGTTTTTCCTGGGACATTTTTTTTTTTTCCCCCAATGCGTGTTTTTGATGTGGTTTACATTTTCAGCAAGTGTCTGTTCTCATGCGGGATAACCCAGCAAAAAATGCAACAAACACAGGCACTGCATTTTTTCATGAGTTTTTGATGCGTTTCCATAAGTATTTGGAACCAAAAACGCAACCTGCTTTGCGGTGCTTCAAAAAACACACCAGTTGAAAAGGCACAGATTTGAACGTGACTCATAGGAGATCGTGTCAAACTGTAAATGCGTTCCTGCAAAACTGAAAATGCACCGCAAAATGCATCGGTGTGAACCTAGCCTTAAGAAGCGCTCACTTTCCACATTCAGGGTTCTCACCCCCCGCTCAAGCCAAGTGTCCTTCTAACTGGGTATTTACGCCCAGAGTGCAGTGAGGACTGCATGACCCCTGTGATTGGCAGTCATGTTCCCACGGCCCCCTCAATCATTACTAGATAACCAAGAGCTGTCCTTGACTGTGAGCGCACTGTCAGCATAGAAACCTCTGCCAATCCCCGCTTTTACTTTGTCGGCACGCATGTGCATTATGTGGGTGTCGAGGTCAGTCTCTGCTTACTGTGCAGGGACGAACCTGTCAGAGCTCCGCTCTCCTCTATGGGGATCGGATGAAAACTCATCCGCCTGTCCTTTTTTTATTCGATCCGCCAGACGGATGGAAAATAGGGTTTCCATGCGTCTGTGTTTAGCGGATTGGATGTCAGCGGACATGTCACTGCTGACATCGGTCGCTCCATAGAGGAGAATGGAGTGTCCGTTGAGGTCCGCCTGAAAAACTGACGGGTAGACCTGAACGGTTCTATATTTGTGAAAGGGGCCTTAGAGTGGTTTTATCTGCAACAAATTTTTACCGTTTCCCGCAAGGGTTGGGATCAGTGTTGTTTATAAAGCCTATCTGCACAATGAAACTCATTTTCGCCATCTGTGGATTTCGCCAATTTTATAAAAGATTTTATTAAAAAAAAATCAATTGTTTTGCCTTTTTTAAAACAGTTCAACTTTTGCAAAAAAAAAAAAAAAAAAATCAAGGTCCCCTCTGCTTTTAGCTGCTGTGATGGTCCGTGCTCTAGCAGCCCCGGAGTATGTAATCCTCATAATGGCCACAATGGGGAGTGGTCATTGCTCAGGACAGTCACATGACCAAAGTGAAGCACTTCTGTCTCCTTGGACGAGGCCGCGCTAACCAATGAGCGCACACTGTTGTGAGCAGTTATGATTTATACAGATGTTGAGGCTGTGCAGCGCATACTTCTGCAGTACAGATTTCCATGAAAGGCCTCTTTCAGGGACGGGTTCGCATTTGAAGGATCTTTCTTCATACAAGTTGATCATTAAAGTATGTTTTATTTTTTTTTTACATAAGGTGAGCTCCAAATATTCTGGCCACCCCTCTTTGGACTCCACTGTACGTAGTGACTTTGATGCCCTGTGCTGTCAGTGTATTGTTCCATACATCTCAATACACAGCCCCAGAATGAGTATCCATCATAATGCTCCCAAGGTGCGTGGTCATTGCGACCAGATTGACCAATGAGAGAAGCGCTACTTTCTTCTGCTACACCTTACTGGGAGAAGCCTCAGATATGCTTTTCATTGGTCGGCACAGTCATGTGGCTGCACTGACCAATGAGCGCTTGCCATTGCGAGCATTATGATGGATATGCATTCCCAAGCGGTGTATTGCACAATATGGTCCACTACACCAGCAGCGTGGAGCATTGCAGCTGCTGTGTGCCGCGTGGCCGGGATATTTGGAGATCTTTTCATTTTTTTTGTGAAAAGATCTACTTGCCTATTAAGAAACTGAAAGGCAAATTATAGAGGAAGTAAACCTGATGGGGGTTACTTCCTCTACATTCCCCTGCAAAGTAGAAACATAATGGGCTACTATGCATCGCATACTAGTCTATTATGTGTCACCTGCAAACGAAGCCTGCGACGTCCAGCGCTGTCCCCTGTGCTGGCTGCATCCATCTTCTGCCCCTCTTCCTTCTGGGGCCGCGACTCCTGCTCTGTGACTGGCCGGGGTCGCGTGGTGTCACTCCCGTGCATGCGCGCTGGAGTCGCCAGTCACGGCACAATCTCAGTGAAGGAACGGCACGGAAGCCGTTTCTTCACTGCGCATGTCGGTGACGTAGGCACATCGCATTACACTGCATATCTCCTGAACCGTGCAGGTTTGGGAGATATGCAGGGTACCTATAGGTAAGCCTTATTATAGGCCTTATTATAGGCTTACCTGTATAAAGTGGTTGTCACGGGTTGACAACCACTTTAAAACCTATTTTATCCATTTTCCCAAACCTACAGCATGTTCCATTTGATGTTTGTATTATTGGTGCCTGGTTTACAGGATTTTCTTATGAATGTAGAACACACTTTTCCTCCTCCTGCTCCATTTGAAGGCCTGGCAGGAGACAACTCTGTGTAAGCTCCAAGCTGACTTGTCTGAGCTTACACAGGTCTATAGGCCCCCCCACCCCACCATCATGTGCCAGTGCTGGGCCAATCCTGAGACTTCAGTGGTGTCCTGTGGGAAAGGGTCGTTGCTCTACCTGGAAGGGAATAGTGTCTATTTGTCCTGGGAAGCAAATGGTGGGGGGGAATTAAATTACCCTGTTGAGCAAAACGCAGGGTCTCTTGTGAAGGTCAAAGCAGATGTTGCTAGAAATGACAATTTTTAATCATTGTTGCTGAAGGTTTAATGATGCATTGTGTTTTACATGTGTGTGTATATAAGAAATAAACATATTTAATTAATTTTAATGAGTGGCACAGCTGCATTATTGACTCATTTCAGCAGAACTCTAGGTAGGAGAAATGTATATGTGAGCTAAAATGGGTAATTCTCGTCAGATCCACATCCTCTGGCTTCACCATTCCAGCACCCTGTGTCACCGAACCTGGTGGTGCAATGTTCGAGAATCATCCTACTCCTGGGGCCCCTTTTTTGTTAGTTATTTTTTTGTTTTTTTTAACCATTTCAGACCCGGAAGGATTTACCCCCTTCCTGACCAGGCCATTTTTTGCGATTCGGCACTGCGTCGCTTTAACTGACAATTGCTCGGTTGTGCGAGGTGGTACTCAAACAAAACTGACGTCCTTTTTTTATTTTTTTTTTCCCCACACATAGAGCTTTATTTTGGTGGCATTTGATCCCCTCTGCTGGTTATTTTCTGTGCTATAAACAAAGTCCGAAAATTTTGAGGAAAAAAAATATATTTTTTTACTTTTTACATAATAAATATCCAAAAAATAAAATCTTAAAGAAATTATTCATCACTTTAGGCTGATATATTCTACATATTTTTGGTTAAAAAAAAAAATAGGAGGTTTTGGTTTGCACAAAAGTTATTGCGTCTACAAAATGGGGGCTAGATCTATGAACTTTTATTTATTTATTTTTTCTAATTGTTTTTACTGGTAATGGCGGCAATCCTGTGATTTTTAGCTGGACTGCGACATTGCGGTGGACAAATCTGACCCCAAATGACACTTTATGGGGACCAGTGACATTATGACATTGATCAATGTAAAAATGGCAGGGAAGGAGTTAAGTGTGTTCCCTGGGTGTGTTCTAACTGTGGGGGGGGGGGGGGGGCGGCTGGCAAGGACATGACAGAGATTGCTGTTCCTCATTACTGGGAACAGAAGATCTCAGCCCATGTCATCTTGCAGAATGGGGATCCACCTTGTTTACAAAGGCAGATCCCCCGTTCTGTCTCTGTACAGAGCGATCGTGGGTCGCCAGCGGACATCGTGTCCGCCTGACCCGAGGGCATGCTCCTGTGGCACTGCCGGCAAATTGCGCCACCGTCCAGCAACGGCGATTTGCACAGGAGAGCAGAGAGGCGGCGGCTGGTTAGCGAGTGGTTATTACATTATTTTTTTTTAAAAAATAGAATATGCTTGAATTTAAATATGGGAGTAACATGAAACCTGGTCAGAAAGGTGGCCCTGGCCTGTAATTCTCTGCAAAGCAGCGCACAGATGGTAAATCAGAAGTGTAATCCAAAAGTGAAAGACTAATGGTCCAGAAATTATTTGTAGCATCTAATGCCCTTCTTCCTTTTTTTTTTTTTTTTTTTTTTTACGGGTTTTATTATTTTTTAGGTTCGGTTCACGCTATCACCGCAAGCGGCGTCCCCGTTCACCATTTCAGCCCAAATTTTTGGCTGAATTCGGATCTGACTCGCAGGGCTTCTGTGCAAATTTGCACCGGAGATATGTGAACCAACTCCATAGAGAACCGGTCAAAATCTCCTGCTATTGCGAATTGGATGCGGAGAAGCCCACATCCAATTCACGATAGTGTGAGCCCAGCCTTAAGGTCAACACACTTTGTTTACAAAACCCCTCCTTCACTAGGCAGATCTGTATATAGGAACTGGAATGCTTGGCAGTTTAACGTAGCACACCCCCTAAGGAGCCACAGGATGAATGCACCCTCTGGGTTATACCTTGAGACCCAAATCGCTGAATTAACCCCGTCAGCACCACTCTGGCACGCTCCAGACCAAAGATTAATGACCCCAATGTAAGTGAGACTAATTGTATTAACTAAACTAGCTCACACAGATTAACAACACCTTAAAAAGGGATGAGCAATGCAGCCCTTCCCGCGATCGCTCCACAGAGAGGCAGAACTTATAGAAGTACCTGAAATAAAAATAAATAGGGATCTGCCTATGTAAACAAGGCAGATCCCTATTCAGACAGGAAATCCTAGTAATTGGGAACAGAGATCTGTGTACTCCCTGTCAGTCCGTCCCCCACACAGTTAGAAAACACCTCCCTAGGGACACACTTAACCCTTTGATCGCCCCCTAGTGTTAACCCCTTCCCTGCCAGAGTCATAGTGACAGTGCATTTTTTTTTTTTAGCACTGATCACTATTTATATTTGTGTCATGGGTCCCCAAAAAGTGTCACTTAGTGTCAGATTGATTTGTCCACAGCAATGTTGCAGTCCCTAAAAATTGCTGTAAAAACAATAAAAAAAAAAAAATGTAAACTCCCTAAATCTATTCCTTTATTTTTTAGACGCGATAACTAGACTTGCGCAAACCAATCAATATACGGTTATTAGTATTTTTTTACCAAAAATATGTAGAATATATTTTGGCCGGAACTGATGAAGAAATTTGTGTTTTTATATTTTATTTATTATAGCAAAAAGTAAAAATGATTTTTTTTTGTTTTATAGTGCAAAAAATAAAAACCGCAGTGGTGATCAAATACCACTAAGAGCTCTAAAAAAGGACGTCCATTTTATTTGGGTGCAACGTTGCACACCTGTGCAATTGTTGGTTAATTACTTGCTGACCACCCGCCGCAGATGTACTGCGGTAATGTGGCTTGTCTGCACACTGATTGGCCAGCAGGGGAGCCAATCAGCGAATCTGGTGGACTCCGTCCGCCGGCTGCCTGCGATCATTTCCCGCAGTAACAGAATGGGGATCTGCCGAAGTAAACCAGGCAGATCTCCGTTTTGACAGGGGATGACACCTGAGATTTGTCTTCCTGCTACATAGGAAGACTGATCTGTGTGTTTCCCCAGTCACACAGTCCCCCATACTTTAGTAATCACAAACAGGGAACACATTTAACCTCTTGATCAGCCCTGATGTTAACCTCCTTCCCTGCCAGTGTCATTAGTACAGTGACAGTGCATATTTTTAGCACTGATCACTGTAATGTCACTGGTTCCCAAAAAAGTGTCAAAAATGTCAGGTGTCCAATTTGTCCGCTGAAATGTCGCAATCCTGCTAAAAATCACTGGTTGCCATTACTAGTAAAAAATAAAAATTAAAAATGCCATAAATCTATTCCCATAGTTTGTAGACGTTATAACTTTTGTGCAAACCAATCAATATACACTTATTGGGATTTTTTTTTAACCAAAAATATGTAGAATACATATCGCCCTAAACTGATGAATAATAAAATTTGTGTGTGTATGTATATATACTTTTTTTTTTTTTTGGATATGTATTAGAGCATAAAGTAAGAAATATTGTGTTTTTTTCTTTTTCAAAATTGTCGCTTTTTTGTTTAGCGCAAAAAATAAAACCCGCAGAGGTGATCAAATACCACTGAAAGAAAGCTCTATTTGTGGGGGGAAAAAAGGACAACCATTTTATTTGGGTGCAACGTTGCACGACCGCGCAATTGTCAGTTAAATTAATGCAAAAATAAATGGCCTGGTCATTAAGGGGGTAAAACCTTCAGGGGCTGAAGTGGTTAAAAAAAAAAAAAAAAAAAAGGGCAGCTACATTATTTGTAGCTGTTGTCTGTTGTATTTTAGATCTAACTAAACCAAAGCTCTTCTGTAACTTTCTTTTTATATCCTGGAACTTACAAGCAAAGCATCTGTTGCAGCACAAGTGGCCGGTGGTCACATTAGACTCGGCTTGGCAAGAAGAGGCACCCAGTGACAAGGAAAGTGCTGCCTGTAAAATCTCTGTCTGCTCCCATCGCAGGAAGCGTGCAAACGTTCGACATGATGAGTTGTTTTAAGCGTCTTAAATCCCGCTTCACATCACAGACCTTTCTCATGGTCCTCGTCGGTGTAATTACCCGTGACAAACCGTTCTGGCCCAACGTTTTACAGAATCTCTTTATTAAATTGACAAATTAAATCATCCAATCGCAAAGCACTGATACAAAATCACAACGTCTTGTTTGTTTCATTGAGAAAATCAAATCTACAAAAACATTTCATTACAAAAAAAGTCATAAAGAAATCACAGAATAGCGGTGACGTTCGTAGCGGGTTAATGGCTGTGACATGTCAATCGTTTGTTTTAATAGAGCGCTCTCATCCTTCAAACATTGTGAGCTCTGCGGTTTTTGAATTTATGATCCATAACCGATTCGTTGGTAACAATTGTTTTTTTTATTCTATATTGCATCCAAATTTGAGATTTTTTGGTTGCAAATCGTTTTCCATATGGAGCAAAACCACTTCTTCAATCACTATGGAATTTGTTTATAAAAATATTTAAAGAGGAAGTAAACCATGATGGGGGTTACTTCCTCTGTATTCCCCTGCAAAGTAGAAACCTAATGGGGTAGTATGCATCGCATCGCCCATTATGTGCCACTTACCTGCAAACGAAGCCTGCGACGTCCAGCGCTGCCCCTTGTGCCGGCAGCGTCCATCTTCTGCCCCTCTTCCTTCCGGGGCCGCGACTCCGACTCTGTGATTGGCCGGAGTCGCGTGACGTCACTCCCGCCAGTCACTGTAGGAGGCCGTTTCTTCACTGCCCATGTGCCGGATGACGTCAGCAACAGCAGTACATTGCGTATCTCCTGAACCATGCAGGATTAGGAGATATGCAGGGCACCTACAGGTAAGCCTTATTATAGGTTTACCTGTAGGTTAAAGTGGTTTTTACGAGTTGTGCACCTGTTAGAGTATGAACGCTTGATATGATTGGATGGAGCGTTACTGTAGGGGGCGGTTAAGATTTTGACGGACTACTCAGCAGGGTTTGTTGGCGGTCTCTTGCTGAATTAGGGGAGGAGGAGTATAAAACTTGGTTGGGGCAGCACAATATACATTATATTATCAAAAGTATTGGGACACCTGCCTTTACACACACATGAACTTTAATGGCGCCCCAGTCTTATGTTGGCCATACACTATACGAAAAATCATTAGAACCCATTTTCGAAAAAACGAACACTCAGGCATGAGAGCAAATGATAGAGCCATCATATAATGCCAGATAAATGGTCCAATGGACATGTTTATTTATTTCAGGTGCTTATATAGCGCCGTCAATTTACGCAGCGCTTTACATATACATTGTACATTCACATCAGTCCCTACCATCAAGGAGCTTACAATCTAAGGTCCCTAACTCACATTCATACATATACTAGGGACAATTTAGACAGGATCCAATTTACCTACCTGCATGTCTTTGGAGTGTGGGAGGAAACCGGAGTACAGGGAGAACATGCAAACTCCAGGCAGGTAGTGTCGTGGTGGGGATTTGAACCAGCAACCCTTTTACTGCCAGGTGAAAGTGCTACCCACTACACCACTGTGCTGCCCATAAATTAATCTCTTTTTTTGTTAATTTTTTCACATATACCTAGTGCAAACCGTTTGGACGGGAAACACATTAACCATTCAATTTATCGTTCGTTCGGCAGAAAATTTCCAAACTTGTCTTTTTTTTTTTTGGCTCAAAAACGTCCCAACGATTACCGATTTGTGCCCATTAACTATCTGAATAATGAATGAACTGTCCAAATGACCGAATTGCGGCCGCTTTTCATACAGTGTATGGTCAGGCTTAGTCTGTAGGGTTCAATATTGGGTTGGCCCACCCTTTGCAGCTATAACAGCTTCACCTCTTCTGGGAAGGCTGTCCACAAGGTTTAGGAGTGTCTATGGGAATGTTTAACCATTCTTCCAGAAGAGCATTTGTGAGGTCAGGCATTGGATGAGAAGGCCTGTAGAATAGATAACAGATGCAACTTATGTCGGAGGATTTGTTCCACCTCTGTATCACCTGTAGGAGCTCCTACATGAAGCTCTGGGTGTTTGCAGCTTTTCACCTGACTGCAATATACAGATGAAAAAAAGGGTGTATGCAGATCCCAGGCAACAGAGATCATGTGCTGATGCGGGATTGACGATTTTTCATCTGGAAACATATATGCTTGTATTGGGCTGTGCTTTATCTTACCTCTGGTGAGTGTCTCCATATAGGGGGAAGCCCCTTCCCTTCACATTTGGCGTGGTGGCGGACCTTTATTTTGAAGATTCAGCGTGCTTTGAATCACCCCTGATTTTGGATTTATCTATATACACTTTTGGACTTTGAATAGTTACAAAGTCCAAATAAATAAAACCATTTATCATTTAAGTCACAATCGTCCATACCTGTAATCTTTTTCCCTTTGTTAAATGGATTAAGTGCTGTGATTTTCAGCTGATTGAATTGTTTATATTTATTTATTTTTTAGGGTATCGGTTATGCAAATACTGATTTTTTTTTTTTTTTTTTTTTTTTTTTTTTTTTTTTTTTTAGCGCTGCTGCATTCAGTTGATGGATCCAATTAATTATCTGAATTTCTTTTGAATTACGTTTCTTTCACTGCTAGAATTTTCCATTTTAGGTGAGGGCATCTGAAGCCCATCTGTAGTCTCCTGGCATCTCTTCCTGAAAGAAGTGCATGGTGGGTAACCATCATGCACTCCTCGATCTCGGCTCACCTTAAATCGCATCATTTCCTGTCTGAAAATAACACAGTTTTACAGTACAGGGAAGCCCACTGACTCCTGGGAAATGAGTCACATCTCCCAGGAGGCCAGCTGAAGCAGGAAGTGAGAAGAGCCTAGGACCTAAAAGGGCAGATTACAGAGACCACCTAGCAACAAGCGACTTAGGGTGAATATAACTTTTTTTTTTTTTTCTTCAAAGGAAAGTCTAAATAGGCAAAAGACTTGAATGATGTAAAAAAAAATTCTGGGTGGAACTCCGTAATGGGTCTGGATGAAAATATTAGGTCTTTAGAACAAACTGCAAAACTCCGCGGTAAGGTGCAAATGCTTAGTGCATTACCATCATAAATGTTTATTGGATCCAAAAGACAATAATTGCATACTCACAAACATAATAAGGAACAGGCACATGAATTAACAACTAGCCGTGAGACAATTGTTGGAAGGCTGACGAAGGGGGTACGTCCCTGGAAGCGTGTCAACCTTCCAACTGTGTTATACATGCCCAGACGACACCTCATGGCTGGAGTTGTTAACTAATACGCCTGTTCCTTATTATGTTTTTGAGTATGCAATTGTCTTTTGGATCCAATAAGCATTTATGGTGGTAATGAACTAGGCGTTTGCACTCTCCTGTGCGTCTTTGCAGTTTGTTGAAGATTTCCCATGAGGAGGGCTGCTTTGGGTGAAGCATTAAATGCTAGGACGCCACTGGATGGTACTTCTGTCTGAGCATTGGAGTGTTTGAACTCTTGAGTGGACAGAACTTTAGAACAAAGTTAGTTGACTCAATAATGGCAAGATGGAATGCTCTGATGAACAATGTATCTGAATGCATACCTCCCAACTGTCCCTGATTTCTGTCCCTCATTCCTCCTCATTTTGGTCTGATCTATACAATTGTATATAAAATGCACTACTTATCATTCAAAAAGTGTTTCCCACTGCTAAAACTTTCACCCAATTTCTAGATCAGACATTCTCAACCAGGGTTCCGTGGAACCCTGGGGTTCCTCCAGAGGTTGCTAGGGGTTCCGGGAGCAGTGGCTGATGAACCACCTATTTGATGATGCCTACGAAGGTCAAGGTTCATCACCACTTAGCAAAGTCAGCAGCATGACACCAAACATCTTTTTAGCTGTCTTTAAGGGTGGCATTCTGATCACCACTTTAAGGGGGGGCATTCTTCCTGTTGACCACCAATATAAGCGGCATTGTTCCTATTGAGCGAATTGGTTTTAGTAAGGGTTCCTTGAGACATGAAAATTATTTTTGGGGTTCCTCTCGGGTTAAAAGGTTGAGAAAGCCTGTTCTAGATTGTTGCATTGGTACATTTCAAAAGTCAGTATAAAGGAATAGTAGTGGCAAAAAAAGGCACGTGTGGTTTTAACTAATCTTTTCTTGGAGTATAGTTCTTCTTTAAGGGGGCGTGTCCTATGCCTTCATACTTTTGCTAATAGGTCTCTCTCATTCCCATCTCAAAAAGTTGGGAGGTATGAGAATGTCCATGCATTCGATTGAAGTTCTAGTGTATAGCCAGCTTGAGTTCACGCTTCTTCAATGTTCGTGTTTGGCTGTGAGAGAATGAGATCCCTGGAATTAACAGACCGTATGGTGCAGGAGTTACCGCTGATGATCCGCCAACCATCCTGGTAAACCTCAATAACAGAGCATGGATCAATTCTTACATTCCAGTGAGTATAGGCTCTTTGAGGAACACCATACCAACACATTTTCAGGAGAGCAATACCAGACAAAGGAGGTAATTCTATCCATGTTATACTACATGTATTTGCCACAACAGAAGTTTTCTATTTGAAATGTAGAAAGTATTCTGCAATTGTTGTTGAAGATGCCTGCACAACCTTCAGTTTTCTTCCATGCATTTGGGACCCCTAGGGTGAGCAAGTATGGACCTCCAGTATAAGGCTAAGCCCTGATATGCCTGACCTGCCTCTCACACATCAATGTTGGTTGGGAAGGCGTATGTATCACCTTGAGAAAGCTGAAAAAAGCTGGGAGGGGGGGGGGGTAGGGGCTCCCTAGATTTGCGCCTTTAAAAAAAACACTAAAGCAATGTTCAAGCCCTTCTTGAAAGGGAATCTCTTTGGAGGTTCTTGCCTCCTATGGCTGGCATTCCTTAAAGCAAAGCTCTTCACTGTGACTCAGGATGGCCAAAACCTGAAGTGCAAGTCCTGTTGCACTTTCGGACAACTTCCTTTCACCATGCACCATTGAGGCTGACCATTGCATTTGGTGGTCTATAAGCAGGTGGAAAAACATGAACTAGAAGCCATGACCAGGAAGCTTTGGAAAGCTATTTCTGCCCTAAATTGTGGAGATCTTGGGGGTTGCTGCTATAAGGTTTAGGGGCAAATGCTGATGGCTAATAGGTGGAAAAAGGTGAGTTAAAGTCATGACGTGGAAGCTGTGGACACTATTTCCGTCCTATGTTTTGGGGATCCTGGAGGTGGCTACTATAAGGATTGGAAGTCAAATGGAGCTGGCCAATAGTCAGGTGGGTAGGGTTGCCACCGTTTCTGAAAGCTAAACCCAAACACTATAGCAGCGCGCATTTTTTTTTTGTTATAGTATATAAAGCAAGTGAAAAACAAAATGTAGTACAAATAGATTGTGCTGCACCAAAACGCATGGTATTTTTGTTACCATGAGTTTCCCACAAGTGAATGAGCACAAAAGCAAGGTGTGTGGTTGTGTCATTAAGACTTAATGGCAACCAATGCGCACCTGCAAAAGAGCTGTATTTTTGTGCATTGCAGGAATGCACACAGCGGTGTGCATTCCTGCAATGTAAAAATGTGCACCTTGGGCAGAGGTAATTAATTCAAATTCAAGGAGGTCCACTTGCTAAAATTTTCTTCCAGCCGAGGTCCAAACTGCTCTCTAATATGGAATAAAAGTAGCCCAATAACATCCATATTTTAATTTAAAAAATAATAAAAAACAATCTTGCATCAGGTTCCCCCCACCAAAGTCCCCCTCTTACATCAGGTGTGCCCAGTAGAGTGCCTCCTTACATCAGGTGCCCCCATCACAGTCCCCCCTTACATCAGGTGCCCCTCCACACATCAGAGTTGGAGATCCTGAAGGTGGCCGCTGTAAAGGCCCGTACACACAGTCCGATTATCGGTCAACAACGGTTGTCCAACAACCTGTTGGCCGAAAATAAGATCATGTGTACGTACAATTCTACAGCCGATTTCCAATCATCATCCAACAGAAGTTGGGCGACGAGACTAGAAAACTTGTGTTGGCCAACAAAGCGTCGGCCGATTGTTGGCTCGTGTGTACAGAAGTTGGCCAACAAAAAATTGCAAGTGCAAACACGCATACTCAGACTCCAGGAAGTGTTCGGTCGTGTAACCTGTGGTCGTAATTCACAAATCACATTCACCTGAACTTCCTCGTTATACGCTCCTAACACGTCACTATGTTAGGCTTTGTTGTCCGATTACTTGACTCATGTCAGTATGCTAGACCAAACCACAGTCGCCCAATTTGGACGTTTGGTTGGCCAACCATCGGCTCGTGTGTAGGGGGTTTTAGGATTAGGCGTCATATGGTAGTGACCAGTAGGCAGATGGTAGTAGGTGGGCTTATAACCATGACCACAAAGTTGTATTTATGCTCATGCTTTTGGGGATCCTAGAGGTGGCTGCTCCAAGGATTAGGGGTCATGTGGAGGGGTAGGGTTAAGACCCCTACAAAGTATCCTTTTAAGAAAAGCATGACAAGTGATTCAAGGAACAAAGTACTTTTAATTTAGCTTTCCACCAACTTATATACAACTAGTGCACCCAAAAATAAATCAACTCATTCATTAGGGATTACTTTTTTTTACTTTATAGAAATAGAGAAATATCTCACTTGTAAAACAATAACCCCTCCCCCCAAAAGAAAAACACACTAAACCAGCATAGGTACATGTTTAAAACCCATTGTACTGCAGCTTTAAGCATGCACCAAAATAAATGCACATTCCACCAAAAACCTATGCTTAGATTTTGCCCCACTGCTTTTTCATAAATTAAGACCTATCATAACCCTGATTTTTCTGAGTGATCTTGGGAGATGTTGTAATGGTCTGTTTGTAGTCTTGAAGCCTTGATAAGGAAGGGGTTCATTTGTTTGAGCGTTTCATAACAATTACCTGTGTAGCACCCTGGCTTACAGCGGGAGTGCTGTTAAATTTAGTTTGCTGGGCGGTAAATGGCCTGGCCAAATTGTTAGGGGATCGCTTGACTCTTTTCCTAACTCTGGGTTTGGTGCATCTCTCTCCCCTGCCATTGGGTGGCACTGCTGCTGATGGCATTGGATTGACAGGGTGCATATGAACTTGGAATATGAATGGCAGGCTACTCTGGCCAATGGGCAGGGGTTTTCTTGGGTCCCATGGCCTGCTGGGAGAGCCTATATTTCTCCTACGTTCACTGACAGACGCAGCTCTTCCTTGACTTTGTGGGGTTTTATGTTCGTTTTACCAGGAGTTAACTAGGCAGGGAAAAGAATTCAGCTGGCCCCTCCCCTGGGGGCCGTCCTCTTTTCCTACATTAAAACCCCCCTCCCAGAGGAGCTCTCCAGTTTCAATCCCTAGTTTGCAAGGAGTTGACCTGGCTTCCCCATAGGGAACTGCTGTCCTATTTGTGACTATTTTCTTTTTTATTTTCTTTTTTATTTTTTCTGCTTTCTGTTCTTCAAAAACCACCTTATGAAAAGATCAGGGAGATCCCCTTACAGCTTCTGTCGCAGAAGGTGGCCTTTTTGGTTGCCATCACTTCTGCCAGACGAGTATCCGAATTGGCTGCACTATCGTGCAAATCTCCTTATTTGGTGATATATAAGGATAAGGCGGTTTTGCGACCCCTTCCGTCCTTTCTTCCAAAGGTAGTCTCTTCTTTTCATATCAATGAAGATATTGTTCTACCTTCATTGTGCCCTCGTCCATTGCACCCGAAGGAATTCGAGTTGCATGCCTTGGACGTAGTTAGGGCCTTACGGGTGTACTTGGCTGCTACAGCTTCTTTTCGAAAAGCTGACGCCCTGTTTGTTCTGCCAGAGGGCCTGCGCAAAGGATTGGCGGCCTCTTCGGCAACGATTTCTCAGTGGATTAGAAAAACCGTGACACATGTGTATTCTGTTCGGGGCAAGGTTCCCCCTTTTCCGGTCACGGCTCATTCTACCCGGGCGGTTAGTACTTCCTGGGCCTTTAGACACCAGGCTTCGGTGTCACAGGTGTGCAAGGCGGCCACTTGGGCCTCGGTTCACACTTTCACTAAGTTTTACAAAGTTGATGTGTTTGCATCTTCGGATGCTGCTTTTGGCCGCAAAGTTCTGCAGGCGGCAGTGTAGGCGCGTCTGGCGCCTCCTCAGAGGTTCAGTTGGGTACAGTTGTTTTGCGTTTACCCACCCCTCTTTTTTGACACAGCTTGGGGACGTCTCCACAAAGTCAAGGAAGAGCTGCGTCTGTCAGTGAACGTAGGAGAAAAAGGGATTTTATTAAAACTTACCGTAAAATCCTTTTCTCCGAGTTCACTGACAGACGCAGCACCCACCCCTCTGGGCTCTGTTTTGGTACGGCTTGTGTACAAACTGGAGAGCTCCTCTGGGAGGGGGGTTTTAATGTAGGAAAAGAGGACGGCCCCCAGGGGAGGGGCCAGCTGAATTCTTTTCCCTGCCTAGTTAACTCCTGGTAAGACGAACATAAAACCCCACAAAGTCAAGGAAGAGCTGCGTCTGTCAGTGAACTCGGAGAAAAGGATTTTACGGTAAGTTTTAATAAAATCCCTTTATTTGGGAGGAGTCAGGTGATCTGGGTTCTCTGCCACCTGGGCGGCTGTCTGGGTGGGCGTGTGTTAAAGCTCCCGGCCGCTAGGCCAGAAGCCTGAGGCCTATCCAGGATTTCCTGGTTGCTGGGCAGTCTGAGACCTACCCAGAACCTTCAGCAGTAGCGGACAGTTGGGGCTTCATGTCGGAAGCCTAACCGAGTTGCAGAGGTGAAGGGACAGAGCTCTCATGGAAGACAATCATTGCTGTCGCCAGAGGCAAAGTGTGAACCAATGTCAGAGATGAGGGGGAAGCTGTCGCCTACGAGGGACAAAGCTCCTGTTATCAGAGGCCAGAAGTGAAGTCAGAGAGAGTACCAGAGCAGCCTTTTTCACTAGCTGGGGGACAGTGGGAAAGTCTCAGCAGAAGACGAGCTAGCAAGAATTCAGCAGTTAGGCTTAAGAACCGAGGAAGGGACCCAGCAGGTTGGCGTGGGGACACTCGGACAGTACTGCGGTTGGCTGGATGATGTACAAGGGACCCAGTGGCAGTTCAAGAAGCCTTGTAAAGGGTCCCAGTGGCAGCCCAAACAGTCTTGTTGGGAGACTGAGTGTAAACTCGTGAAGCTACAGCGAGAGGCTGTGAGATAAAGGCAAGATCAGCGCAACGGGGATACCAAGCTGGTATGTGCATTAATCTGTGTTTACGTCCAAAACATTCAAGTTCAGAGTACAAGCAAACAGTTCTTGTCAGGCAAAGTCAGTTGAGAGGCCTGTGGGACATTATCATTACCTTAAGAGTCACGCTCAGGGTCTCGGAGTCGGCTAAGTGCTATTGCACCCATCCAAAGGTTGTCCTGGCTCTAACCCTCTCTCCCCAGTTCTTGATGAGAAAAAGAAATCTTTTGTTCCGCATCATCAAAGTGTCTGGCGCCCAATTCAATTATTTTATCTACACCCACTATGCCTAGTAACCCACACTGTGAGGATGGATGTCAGTCGCCGTTGACTCTAAGGGTCACCATCAGGCCCGTGGAGGTCGGGGCCCGGGCTACACCTGTATTTGTAGTATAAGCTATGTGCAGCTTTCATTGTTACCCAGCATGCAGAGAGGGGCAGGGGGCTGCACATTTATGCCTTATTCATTTATGGGTGTCACTGGTGTGCGTCATGCTAAAAAAAAAAAAAAAAATGTCCAAATGAGCTGCTTACTAAAATGCAGGGCATTTAGTGATCCAATCAGCTGACTTTGCCTAGGCTTTGACAATGTCATCAGTCTGCTGCAGGCAGGAGAACACATTTTCCCAGTCTCCTCTCCCTAGTGCTTAGACTGTAACATTGTAATAATTTTGTAGCAAGTCACAATGGGGCTGATCTGTGTCTAACCTTTATGAAAAACTACCTAGGCCCAAGGAGTTGCATAACTGTCATCTCTGAGCCGGAATCTCAGTCCAGGACGTAAACCATGGTGATATCTGATCAGAGATGGCGCTCTAGAGAAAAATCGATAAGGGCATTTTCAGGAGAGGTACTGTGATCAGCACATGCATCTACTTATCAGGAAAAAGCAGATCTGATTCTAGGTCCATTTTATAGAAGGCTATGTCTATTTAATAAGAATGAGAAGAAATAGCCTAGCGGCAAATTATATTTGAGGTGGTTCTACAAGGCTTAAGGTTGTTTACCTTCATACATTCTATGCATGAAGGTAAAAAAAACCTTCTCTGTGCAGCAGTCCCCCTAATATTTTACCTGAGCCCCATCTCGATCCAGCAATGTATATAAGAGCCTCGGCTCTCCAGGGACTCTCCTTCCTCATTTGCTGAGACAGCAGCAGGAGGGATTGGCTCCCACTGCTTTCAATCACAGCCAGTGAGCCAATGAGGAGAGAGAGGTGGCGGAGCCAAGACGCAGCTCCATTTGTGAATGGACAAGCAGAGAGACAGCTTTGGAGTGAACCAGCTTGGGTGCCCCCATTGCAAACTGCTTGCACGGGGGGGGGCACTCAGCAGGAGGAAGGGGCCAAGAGCACCAGCAAAGGGATCCAAGAAGAGAAGGATTGGGGCTGCTCTGTGCAATGATGCTGCACAGAGCAGGTGAGTATGACATCCTTGGTATTGTAAAAGAAAGAAATAGCCTTTAATAT
>BLSH010225422.1:78796-98775 GCA_018402905.1 Glandirana rugosa
AATTGGTTAAAGGTGGCTTCCAGATCCCGATAAGCCCCCCGCCTGCAGGCCCCCACAACCACCACCCAGGGCTTTAGGGAAGAAGCCCTTGTCCCCATCAACATGGGGAAAAGTTGCTTTGGAGTGGGGGAGCGCAGAGCTCCCCCTGCCCCAAATCACCCACCCCCCATGTTGAGGGCATATGGCCTGGTATGATTCATGAGGGGGGGGCTTGCATGTTTGTCCCCCCCTACTTTTCCTGACCTGCTAGGCTGCATGCTCGCATAGGGGTCTGATATGGATTATGGGGGAGACCCTTACGCCGTTTTTTATTTTAATTTTGGCGTGGCGTTTTCCCCTTAAAATACATATGTATGGTATTGGGGGGGGGGGGGGCATGCTTTGTTCTTTGTTTCTGTGGGGTTCCCCTTCAAGATCCTCAGAGCACAAGTCGCATGTCACACGTTGGATACGTTAAGATGTTGATCCGACTTGGATGCGACTTACATTCAAATCAATGACCTGAAATTGTGCCCAAGCCGGACCAAAGTAGTGCACAAATGCGCTTCTGGAAGAATGGTCAAACATTCCCATAGACACTCCTAAACCTTGTGGACAGCCTTCCCAGAAGAGTTGAAGCTGTTATAGCTGCAAAGGGTGGGCCAACTCAATATTGAACCCTACAGACTAAGACTGGGATGCCATTATTTATATATAAAAATGATATAAATTAATAAATCTACTGTATAATTTCATGGCCATTTATAAAATCAATACTTGTAAATAAAGAAAAAAAAATATAATATATATATATATATATATATATATATATATATATATATATATATATATATTATATTTTTTGTTCTTTATTTACAAGTATTGATTTTATAAATGGCCATGAAATTATACAGTAGATTTATTAATTTATATCATTTTTATATATACGGTGTATTTTTGTATATATATGTATAGCCATGTTGAAGGGGGTGATTTCTGGCCCCTGAAACGCATCGGCTCTGTGACAGCTTTTTATGGGATCCTATATTGGAGTAATTCTCAGTGAGAGGTTTAAACCTCAGATTCATTTTATATTTAGTTTTATGGGCAGTGTTTACCAGAAGTCTGATATTTGCTGCCTTATCAACTACTGGAACAAACCCACCATCTCCCAGTTCCAGAGGCCACATAGCAGTCCAATAACAGATCAATATCTGACAGCTTACTGTCATTTAAAATGATATATATCATATCAAATCCGTGTCTCCTAGAAGGGGAAAGCTCCTGGAAACAAGATGAGTTGAGTATAGGGGTTAGAAAGTATACTGGAAGTAGCAACACCTGTCTTTATATTAACTCCTTCTATTTCTCTGCCCTGTAGGCTGTATGACATTCCCACATAACAGAGCTGTGCGTGTTAAATCCCTGATAACTACGGCGAGGTTTACCTTCTTGCTAGTCCAAAATCAATAATTTTGATTTGGTTTCCAGTTCGATTGACGCACAAAATATTTTCAGGCTGAAAAAAAAGGAGTTTAGATTAATATCAACAATATATTTTATATAGTTTTACCAAATCTTTAAATTTTTTGTTTAAATTTATCTTTATTACATTTTCCAATTTTTACAAATAAAGCGACAAGAATTGGTCCTCATACAATCGAAGAAATTTAGCACATCCCATATTACATATATTTTTTCTTTTTCCTCCTCCTTCTTACATACATATTTAATTTCCTCTTATAGAGTCTATCATATTTATTTCATTTACTTATATTTTTTTCATTATTACTATATTTACCTTTATAATTTACTTTTTGCTACTTGCCCCTATAAAAATAAATTTAGGACCCACTAACCACCCATCTTCCGTACCAACCTCTAGTATCCACATTCATACCCTAGCAACCAGACAAGGGGAAAAAAATAAATAAATAACAATAAATTTCTTCATTATATTCCTCTTCCTCCTCTCCCTCCCACCCGACCTCCACAGGCTTTAGGTCTCTACAAATATTCCACTATTTTTATGAACTTTTACATTCTTCCCACTCCTTCCATGTCTCAATTATTTGTTCTATGCCTCCTGTCTCAAACCCTCGAGTTACCTCCATTAGACGCATCTCCAACATCTCGCAATCTTTACATTTTTTAAAATCAGAATAAGCCATTAAATGTAATATTCTTAAAAAAAAACTCCTGCTTCCAAACAATGTTATTGGAGGGGATCTTAACCCCTTGGAGACCAAGTCTTTTTCTGACATTTGTTGCTTACAAGTTAAAATCAGTATTTTTTGCAGTCGAAAATTACTTAGAACCCCCAAACATTATACAGTATCTCACAAATGTGAGTACGCCCCTCACATTTTTGTAAATATATGATTCTATCTTCTCATGTGACAACACTGAAGAAATGACACTTTGCTACAATGTAAAGTAGTGAGTGTACAGCTTGTATAACAGTGTAAATTTGCTGTCCCCTCAAAATAACTCAACACACAGCCATTAATGTTTAAACCACTGGCAACAAAAGTGAGTACACCCCTAAGTGAAAATGACCAAATTGGGCCCAATTAGCCATTTTCCCTCCCCGATGTCATGTGACTCATTAGTGTTACAAGGTCTCAGGTGTGAATGGGGAGCAGGTGTGTTAAATTTGGTGTTATTGCTCTCACACTGGTCACTGGAAGCTCAACATGGCACCTCATGGCAAAGAACTCTCTGAGGATCTGAAAAAAAGAATTGTTGCTCTACATAAAGATGGCCTAGGCTATAAGAAGATTGCCATGACCCTGAAACTGAGCTGCAGCACGGTGGCCAAGACCATACAGCGGTTTAACAGGACAGGTTCCACTCAGAACAGCGCCTCACCATGGTCAACCAAAGAAGTTGAGTGCAGTGCTCAGCGTCATATCCAGAGGTTGTCTTTGGGAAATAGACGTATGAGTGCTGCCAGCATTGCTGCAAAGGTTGAAGGGGTGGGGAGTCAGCCTGTCAGTGCTCAGACCATACGCCGCACACTGCATCAAATTGGTCTGCTTGGCTGTCGTCCGAGAAGGAAGCCTCTTCTAAAGATGATGCACAGGAAAACCCACAAACAGTTTGCTAAAGACAAGCAGACTAAGGACATGGATTACTGGAACCATGTCCTGTGGTCTGATGAGACCAAGATAAACTTATTTGATTCAGATGCTGTTAAGCGTGTGTGGCGGCAACCAGATGAGGAGTACAAAGACAAGGGTGTCTTGCCTACAGTCATGCATGGTGGTGGGAGTGTCATGGTCTGGGGCTGCATGAGTGCTGCCAGCACTGGGGAGCTACAGTTCATTGAGGGAACCATGAATGCCAACATGTACTGTGACATACTGAAGCAGAGCATGATCCCCTCCCTTCAGAGACTGCGCCACAGGGCAGTATTACAACATGATAATGACCCCAAACACACCTCCAAGACGACCACTGCCTTGCTAAAGAAGCTGAGGGTAAAGGTGATGGACTGGCCAAGCATGTCTCCAGACCTAAACCCTATTGAGCATCTGTGGGGCCTCCTCAAACGGAAGGTGGAGGAGCACAAGGCCTCTAACATCCACCAGCTCCATGCTCAAGAGGGTTAAGACAGTGCTGGAAAATAATGGTGGCCACACAAAATATTGACACTTTGGGCCCAATTTGGACATTTTCACTTAGGGGTGTACTCACTTTTGTTGCCAGCGGTTTAGACATTAATGGCTGTGTGTTGAGTTATTTGGAGGGGACAGCAAATTTACACTGTTATACAAGCTGTACACTCACTACTTTACATTGTAGCAAAGTGTCATTTCTTCATTGTTGTCACATGAAAAGATAGAATAAAATATTTACAAAAATGTGAGGGGTGTACTTACTTTTGGGAGATACTGTATATATATTTTTTTAGCAGAGACCCTTTCATGAATAAAAATAAAAAAAAAAGCAGTAAAATTAGACCAAGTTTTTGTATAATGTGAAAGATGAGGTTTTGCCGCTTAAATAGATAACCAACATGTCAGGTGATAAAATTGCACACGCTAGTGGAATGGCAGCAGACTACGATACTTAAAAATCTCCATATGCGACGCTTTAAATTTTTTTAATGGTTACCAGTTTAAAGTTACAGAGAAGGTCTAGTGCTAGAATTATTGCTTTTCCTCTATAGATTGCAGCGGTACCTCACGTGTGGTTTGAACGCTGTTTACATTTGCGGGTGCAACATACGTATGCGTTCGCTTCTGCGTGCGAGCTAAGAGGGACGGGGCGCTTAAAATGTTTTTTCTTATTTGTTTTATTTTATTTTTACACTGTGCCTTTAAAAAAAAAATCTGATCACTTTTATTGCTGCTGGAAGGAATGTAAACATCCCGTGTGACAGTAAGAGGTGGTGACAGGTCCTCTTTATGGAGGGATCTGGGGTCTATAATGAATGTAAACATCCCATGTGACAGTAATAGGCGGTGACAGATCCTCTTTATGGAGGGATCTGGGGTCTATAATGAATGTAAACATCCCATGTGACAGTAATAGGCGGTGACAGATCCTCTTTATGGAGAGATCTGGGGTCTATAATGAATGTAAACATCCCATGTGACAGTAATAGGCAGTGACAGGTCCTCTTTATGGAGGGTTCTGGGGTCTATAATGAATGTAAACATCCCATGTGACAGTAATAGGCAGTGACAGGTCCTCTTTATGGAGGGATCTGGGGGTCTATAAGAGGCACTGCATTGTCTATATTGAGTCAGCATGCCTTACAAAGTAAGCATCATGGATTCAGCCTTTAAATAATGTTTATTTACAAACAAAAATTTCAAAAAATCATTAGAAAAATTATATGAAACTTGTATATAAATGTGTAAAACTTTAAAGCTGAACTCCAGGTCAGCAAATATTGTCTAAATACATTCATCTGTGTGTATTCTTCCTGTAATAAAGACCGCTGGTTGCTGCTCTCTCTCCTTGTCCAGGGTGACTGGTCTTGTCTCCGCCCCTTCCTTTAGTTTTCTGCAGGCATCCTTTAGTGGGTGGGATCTGCTAGGCCCCTCCCACAGTTCTGCTCTCTCTCCTTGTAAAAGGTGACTGGTCTTGTCTCTGCCCCTTCCTGTAATTTTCTGCAGTGGGTGGGGTCTGGTGAGCCCCTCCCACTGCTCTGCTCTCTCTCCTTCTGCAGGATGACTGGTCTTGTCTCCGTCCCCTCCTGTATTTTTTGCAGGCAGCCTCTAGTGGGTGGGGTCTGCTAGGCCCCTCCCACAGCTGTTTTTTCCCTGTGACGGGTGACTGGTCTTGTCTCCGCCCCCTCCTGTATTTTTTGCAGGCAGCCTGTAGTGGGTGGGGTCTGCTGGGTCCCTCCCACAGCTCTGCTCTCTGCAGAGGCAATGTACAGCCCAGTGATGATGTCACTGCAACTTTCATAAGGTAATATCTGGGTTTGCAAGGCCATTTGGTGCAAGAATTTATGTCCTTTATAGCTATTGAGGAACATATTTAAATGAAAGTTTTGAATCCAACATAAAAAAACAAAAATAAAACTGACAAAATTAAAAGTGGTTTGAAATCCCAGTTTTCTAAAAAAAAAGTTCTAATGAAAATCAAGGCAATAAAGCAGAATTTAGAATGTATGAGTTTTATACCGCGTATTTCTATATATAATATAAACTGCCAGCTGGTGTCTATTTCTGCATCAAGTAAACAAAAATGCTGACAGGTGATACGGGATGGTGACAGCGGTGATGGCGGTGACAGCACACAGACCACCAAAGTTGGGGAAGAGGTAAATTCCTGCTTTAAAGCCCTCCCCTCACCTTTAGGTCTAGGTGGAGTATATACTGCTGGTGCAAGTAGTAAATCCCTTCGCAGATCTGTTTGGTGAACATTATGGCGTCCAGTTCGGTGAGATGGTAGTTCTCATCTGTGATCCGGTCAAATAATTCCCCGCCGTCCAAGCTGGGAAAATAAAAAGATCAGAAAATGTAAAAAAAAAGGTCAAACATTTTTCACCTTTTTATCCTTTGCATCTCCTACATCCTCTTTGCAGCCGCTTCCTGGCTACATGGCAGCATATGACCTGGGAAAAGTGTGTGGGCCGCTGAGGCTCGATAGAGAGGGGGGTATGTAGATGGTGCATCCGCAGCTGCTGCTGGAGTGCTGACAGGGGATGGAGCCTTGGCGCCTGCAAAGGTTCAAGGAAGGAAGGGTGACCCCTGGAAGTCGCACATCTATGGAGTATCTATGGAGTGGCAACCTCAGCCTGGACTCCAAACAGGCCACGCCCCCAACATGGCGAGATGTCATTTCTCAGGGTGGGTTTCCTAATGGGGACAACAATGGACCAAGCCTGTGTATGCTAAAACAGCCACTTGTAGTCTCCATTACAAGCCCAGGTGACAACGAAGGAGAGCAACTGGGAGACAAGGGCACAGCATTGTCACCCTATACCAGGAAGTGCCTAGACAAGAACCTTCATGGCAGGATCACCAGCTATTATTTTAATGAAAGCTGGTTTAAAAAGATTGCAGCAGCCATGAGCTTTATTTAACCATTTGTCTGCCATGCCAGTTTATGTGTCTTGGTAGACAAGTGGTGAAAAGAGAAGTCCACTTTCATAAAAAAAAAAAAAAAATATATATATATATATATATATATATATAAATAGCAAATAAAAAAATTAAGATTTAGCATTTTTTGTACAAAAAACATTTTTGCGGGGCAGGGCTTAAGGTCATGTGACCGCCACGATTGGCTGTAACAGTGGTCACATGATTGGACAGCTCCCAATCGCAAGCAACAATCTGGAACTTTCTGATAGCCGCCTTTAAGTGTGCCGGGAGCTCGGCGTGCACTCTTGGCAGAGCTCTATTTGCACTATTGCATGCAAATATACGGCCGCTCGGTGCCAAGGCCCACCCGCCGAGATGCCGCATATTTGCGTGTGGCCGGCGCCAAGAAGATAATGTTTTTAAAAGTACCTTTCCATTTCAACTAGCAGCGCTGTAATGTAATGTAAAATTCAATGCAATATGGCAGCCTGAAGGCGCTCTGTACACTGTTGGCACACGGCTTTGGCTTCATAGCTGGGCGTGCACTGCACGCGCGCAAGTCACACTGTGAATGACCGGCATATCTTCTGGGACCTGTGACGTGTCCCAGAAGATCACCGAGAGGGAGGGGGGAAGCTGAACTTCCTTCCGGCACTGCGGTGCCAGGAGAGGAAGTGGACCTGGGACCCTGCATGTCAGGGGGTCACCTTGCCTTAAAGCGGAAGTTCCACTTTTGGGTGGAACTCCGCTTTAAGGTCTTTTTAGTGATCCTTGGCCCTGCTGGGGAACTTTCCCTTGATAATGCCTGTGACAGCTTGAGTTCCACTTTCTTTTGGAGCTGCTATTGTCTCCAGCCTGAAAGTATGCTATACAGTGAATGCTAAAAAGCTGCATCACCTTCCCTATAGAGCAGGGGTTCTATACCTTTTTGAGACCAGGGCCCAGTAAATTCTTCCAAAACCATCCATGCCCTAACAGTTGGAAAAAAAAAAAAAACCTTTATACTCACATAATAAGGCCTGGTTCACACAGTGGCAACTGTAGGCAATGGGGGTCTCTGGAGGACTCTCCAGGAGCTTCCCAGGGGCACCGTTTTGGGGGGGCACTGTGGAACACCTTTGGAGGCAGATGGCCGGAGGCTCTGCAGCAAGCTAGGGGGCACTGCAGAGAGCTAAAGAGGACTATGGAAAATTGAGGGGCTGAGGGCTCTCAGGTGGCCTGTAGAGGGTTGAGGGGCACTGCAGGCCAATATGGGAGGTTGGGTGGCCCTGTGGAAGCTGGGAGATTAGGGAACCAGCAGCTGTAAAGCTAAGCAACATTTCAGTTATTCGGGTTTCACCACTTTCACGCGTATTTTTAACAATAATTATGTTGAACTTCAGAAACTGCAAGGATTTACTAGCTGGTCCATGTGTGGTCTTAATTACATCCCACAACTTTATCATGGTCAATAGTAGAAAGACTTACAGACACTAAAAGAGGAATATGGCCTACCAAACAATGTATTTTACCAATACTTACAACCTCAGCATGCCATTTCTTCTCCGGCTAAAATATCTAATTGGGTATTAGCTAATCCTACAATACTTACACAATTTGGGAACTGGCAGCTGGCTAGAGGTCCAGGAGGAGGGAGGTTGAGGGGCATTATGGCAGCTGAGGCCTGTCAGGGGGCCTGGGGACACTGTAGCGGGTTGAGGGGCACTGCAGGCCAATATAAAAGGTTGGGTAGCACTATGGAAGCTGAAAGGCACTGTAGGAGGTTAAGGGATCAGCATCTGGTTGAAGGCCCAAGTGGAGGAAGGCAGCAGCCCGGCATTGGCCATGGCCCAGTGGTTGAGAACCAATTCTTAAGAAATCCCCCATAGGATTTCCTATATGAACAGTAGCCCGATTGGAGTGCTGGAAGACCCTTCCACCGAGGTCTTGGACAACAATAATGTATATACCCCCACCGTCCCTCAGCCACCATCATACATACTATTCCATGATCAAAGTCAAGTCGTTTTTGCACTCGAAGGCATCATACAACTGTATCAGGTTCACATGGTTTAACTGGTTCATGACATTAATTTCATTCTTCACCTCGTCCTGGAAGTAAAAAAGGGGACAAGTTACCATTTTATTGACATTTCTGCTCCCCCATACAAGGCGAGTAAATATACTGCTAATTAATCACACCGCCTAACTAGACAACATCTCCATCCTGACAATGCTTGGGGCCTGGTGCCCTTTTCCAGCCCTCCCTTCTCGTCGTCTAACGAGACGCTGACAGCGACTCCCACCAAGTGACTCATGAATATGCAAATTCATCCCACAGTCGCTTGACAGATTGGCCGCTCGGCATCTCCGCGCTAAAGGCCAGCACTTCAGGAGGCGGCTGGGATCATACAGCACGGTTTCAAATATTGAAAACATATTAATGAGTTGTCTCGCCTCTGCACAAGGCCAAAAAAAACAAAAAAAAAATTCCTATCTGTATAATAAACCCTTAGGTCAGTTCATAGATCAGAGCTCTTGTATAAAGAAATGAGTCCTTCTGTAGATCCAAACCCAATCACTAAATTCTCATATGAACTTTAACATGCCAATCTTCATTTCAATCTCTTGTTCATTTCAACATTTCTTTGCAATATTAGAATCTGTATTTTTCTTTAAAATAAATAAAAAATTTTGGGAGGGGGGAGTTCAGAGGGGGAAATGTTGGGTAGTGGGTAAATTAAAAAATAGGGCAGCTCCATGATGAGGGGGGAAATATTGGTTTGGGGTGAATTAAAATAGGAATTGGACTTTAATGTTACCTGAAAATTCACCTTTAAAGGACCACTGCATATGTTAGAATTATTGCCCTCACTCTGGCATGCGCGGCGATATGCAACATATATATCGCAATCTACATTTTCACGTGTAGGCACCCCAACTCATGCATTTACGTTTGTGCATGTGTATATGTGGGGGTGGGGGGCCTCAACATTTTTTTTGGGTGGAGGGATTTTATGTGTTTGGGTGTAACTTTATTTTTTTGCCTGTTAAGTTCAATGGGAACACATTTGCCCCGCAAAAGATGTGTTCCACACTGAACGGGGACCTTTCCCCCTGCTTGTGGCGCTTCGCCCACACACAGGTCCCAGGAGACAGCGGGACCACTCAGAAAGCACAGCACGACACACGCATGCGCAGTAGGAAACAGGCTGTGAAGCCACAAAGCTCCACTTCCTGTTTCCCTTCGTAAGGATGTCGGCGCCTGCACCCAGAGCCGATGGACGAATCAGCTAGGGGTGCCGACATCTCGGGATACCTGGACAGGCAAATGTCCTTATATTAAAAGTCAGCAGCTACAGTTTATTTGTAGCAGCTGACTTTACCTTTTAATACAGGCTGGAACTCCTCTTTAATAAGCACTTACAGCAGCCGTGTTTTTCTCCTTTTGGGATAAAGGTTTTACATAAATGAATAAAAGCTGACCATTGTAAGCACCTGTCAACGGTAAATGGTTTGTCTCAACCCTCTAACTGCCACTTTTGTTGGGCAGCTTGGTCTGTTAAAGGAAATTGAAAAATAGCAGACTTACTGGCACCATCACCAGGTGAAAATAAAAAAAAAAAGCCTAAAAAGAAAACAAATACAGCTCCCGCACCTAAGCTACAATATATGAATGTTTTAAAATTCTTTATTATTATTATATTTTTTACGACATATCTATTATTATGATATATTTTATTATTATATATATGTTCCGTATAATTATTAGTTAATTAATTTATTTAATATTTTATAATTTAATACCACATTGCTTTTTCCCCAAATCATCCTCCAGGACAGCACACAAGAGATGTGCACCTCCTCCAACAGGAACAGGAAAAGCATCACCACAAATTTTAAAAGGAAATCCTTCAGAACTGACCAAAACCAGGTAGGTACTTTTTGTGTTTTTGTTTTTTCCTCCATCCAAAGAGATGCAACCTTTTGGAATCTGGGGGAAGGAGGCTCAGCCCAAGTCTCTCATTTGCAATCCTCTACCCACCTCCTTTTTCCTCACCCTTCTTGATAAGAGGTGAATGTCTCTCCTTCATCTTTAAAGTTAAATACAACAGAGGCGTTGGACTGGGAGCTTGACTTCAAATACAAGGTTGGTAGTAGTTCTTGTCAAATGGATGTTGGCCACTTGGAAAACTCAAAGTGCCCCTCCACTTTGAGTTTTCCAAGTGGCCAAGATCCATTTGACAAGAACCACTACCAACCTTGTATTTGTCAAGTCAAGCTTCCAGTCCAGCGCCTCTATTGCATTTAATTCCAAAGATGAACGAGGGGGGGGATTGGTTTCTTATGTATATTTCTCAAGTTGGGTGTGTCCTACTTATATGGGACTATTCCCCGATAGTTCCATATAAGTAGGACACACCCAACTTGAAAAATATACATAAACATAAGAAACCAAACCCCCCCCAAACATAAGTTTAACAGCCCATATATCCTTTATTATTGACAGTGAAGCCACAAGCAGTGGAAAAACAGAATCCAACTAGTTTTGGGTGATAAAATAAATCAGGACTTGGTTGGCAAGGTCCAACATGGACTGTGATAAACACATTCTGGGTGGATATCTTAAACAGAGTAGAATATGCAGAGCTCAATAGGTGTATATATGTGCTCCCATGCTCGCCCAGGGATGTGTATGTGCTTTGATACCTCTGTATATGTCCATCAGGTTGTGAGGTAGATATCCTGACCATTGGTGGCCCATAAGGCCATGAACTATGAATGTTTGTTTGAAGATGTACTTATATGTATTTTTTTCTTTCACCGCTATCTCTTGTATATAACCCTCTTGTCGCCTTACATACTCTCCTGAAGAAGCGGAACTCTGCGAAACATGTCGAGAGTTAAAGGCTACACACAGCATTCGGGACGAGAGGCATTCATATGCTCTCAATGACAGGACCTTCTTATTACCTTTGTTGAAGGCTCAGCCACAAAGAGACCCTATACTCTAATGCAATTGTGTGTTTTTAGACAAATTATCAAATATATGTACAAAATAAATGTTATATTTTTTAACTATAATTGTGTAGAGTCTTATGATGGTACAGAGAAAATCCTAGCTGCCCCAATTTTTGCTGTTTTCTTTCTAAATAGCTCTATAGTAGCGTTTCTGCTCTCGGAGACTGTCAAGAATGAAGGATATCTGGACTTTTTGAACGTTTGTTTGGCTCTTGGTTTCTTCTGTTCATGTATACTTCTTGTTCAGTCTTTGTCCCTCAGCCCCTTCCTCTAGGGCAAGGATCTCCAAACTACGGCCCTCAAGCTGTTGTGGAACTACACGTCCCACGAGGCATTGTAAAACTCATTCACAGACATGACTAGGCATGATGGGAATTGTAGTTCCTGAACAACTGGAGGGCCATAGTTTGGAGACCCCTGCTCTAGGGGAAGAGGTCTGGACCCACTCCCTTTTTCCAAGCCTGGAGAAGGCCAGTACTGTGAGGTCATTTGCCCCTTTGATGGACAGGCATGGCCTGGTTTGGATCTGTCAGAGGTGTTGTGGCATGTCAATCAAAGTGCACAAACAATCCATATCCCCACCCAACCAACAACTCTTGCTAAATTAAAGTGATTGTAAAGTATCAGTTTTTTTTTTCTATTAAAATAACAAACATGTTATACTTACCCTACCCTGTGCAGTGGTTTTGCACAGAGCAGCCCAGGATCCTCCTTTTCTTGGGTTCCTGGCTGGCGCTCCCGGCCCCTCCCTCTTGTTGAGGGCCTCCACAGCAAGCAACTTCCTATGGGGCACCCTAGCCGAGCTACAGCTCTGTGTATCCATTCAGGCATGGAGCTGCAGTTTGGCCCCATCCCCTATCTCTCCTGATTGGATAACTGAGTTTGATTGACAGCAGCGGGAGCCAATGTCGCCACTGCTGTGTCTCAGCCAATCAGAACGGACGGCCGTGGACATCGTTGGATAGAGAGGGGGCTCAGGTAAGTATCAGGGGAGATGGGAGGGGGCTGCTACACACAGAAGACTTTATCCTTAATGCATAGAATGTATTAAGATCAAAAGCTTTCTGACTTTACAACCACTTTAAAGCTGGCCAAATACCAGTAGAGTTTTGTTCAAATATTAAGAATTCCGAAAAATTGTATTTGATCCTGCCATCGAGTCAACTAGTTTTGTTTGAAAGCCCTTAAATTTCATCCAGATTTGCCATTTAAATGGAAACCCCTGAGGTTTCTTTTGTGTCTAGAACATGTGCATTACAACAGATTTGATCTTTCCTGAACAACAAGCTCTTTCAAAGTTAGAATTTTGTTGGTCGAGAAAAAAAATTTCATCCTGCTCCTTCAAATGTTCTTGTCTCTACAGTCAAAAGCATTGTTGATTTGAGCCTACAAACCATTTGTAGAGCTACCCCCACAGAGGCCGCTAATTTTAACTTGTTCTTCCCCAAATAGTGCAGATGTCACCAGCCACCCAAGCAATAATTCATTCACTCCAGCTCCAATAAACAGTCTGGGGGTTGTCTTTTTGGGTTGTATTGTTCATAAGCTTGTAACAAAAGAAGGGGTAGGGCATGGGATATCAAAAAAAGGCTTGATGGTAAGTAAATTAAAGGACGGTAGTAGCTAGTGGTGAACAGTCCATGGCTCCACAGCTGAAGACCATGGGGCAAGTTTTTGAGCGTCTGGTAACCTTGTGCCGATGTGCAGCCATCAGTACCCAGTGCAGTGTCCAGCACACTCAGGGATCAGTTTAAGGTCACTACTCACAGGTCCCCAAGACAGCAGCCTCCTTCCAGCCCCCTACAGACACCACCCGGTGAGCAAGATGGCGCCTCTCTGAGCTAAATCCCTTGTGTGCTGTGATTAATTTGTAGCCAAGTTTATTCAGGTCTTGAGTCCTGGCTTTGGCACCTCTACAGCCTCTTTGAGCAGCAGTTCAGTCCATGGGCTGCAAGACAGCAACAACCCAGGCACATTGGAACCCTCCTGGGATGAAGGAACCCTGCTCTCCAATGTCTCAGACTTTTTATCTACACTTCAAACCCCTTCTGGCCACTTCCATTCTAGAGATTGGCTGGAGCTGGATATCCAGGTTAATCTCCCACCCTAAGCTCTGAAAACGTCTTCCAGAGGCAGGGGGAAGCAAATAAACTCCCAGCCCGTCAGACCCTGAACAGGCCAGACCAAACGATCCCTGCTCCCTTGGTTACAGAAGGAACCAAAGCTAAATTTGCCTAGGCACCTATGCCAAGAGGGAGTTACACATTAGAAAATAAAATGACTGTTCAGAAAACAAATATTTTCCATGGAAATCCTACCAGTGTATGGCCAGCTTTACAGGGCCAGTTTTTAAGAAATCTCAGTAGAAAACCATCATCCGTACATACCCTGTCCTTGGGAGCTTTAATTTTAATGATTTTGGCAGCCAGTCGTAGCCCCGTGGATATCTCTACACACTTGTGGACTTGACCAAATCGTCCGCTGTTAATAAATGTAAAGAGATATGAACATGACAGTATCTTAACTGAAACAAATTCATGTAAAGGAGGTATAAAAATGCTACACCTCAAATTCAGGAAAATAATTACAAGGTTCTTACATGCTGCTACAAATGCCCTGTCCTTTTACCTAAATGCCCTGTCCTCAGTATTGGATTGTTGTTGGCATTGTTTGACAGAGAAAGTTACTATGCTGCAAATTTGGTGGTCTTGCCTCTTGATCTTACCCTTCTAGACACAGGTATTTCAGACTTATGAACAGGTGATGAGCCTATCCAGAAATTGCCCTTTCTCTATATCCGTAGGGTTGATCTCAAAGGCCAAGAAAGGCCTTCTGTGCTCTTTTCCCTATTGCAGTTATAAAGGTAATACCAAGACACTGGCGATCCACTAACCCTCCCTCTATCAAGGATAGGGTTACTGAACTCATCCTCTTACAAACCCTAGAGGAACACCTTCTAGATAAATTTGATCAACCTATCTCTACCTGGAGCATTTGAATCCATTATATGAGCACTGATCACTTCAGAAACCAATTATGACCTTATCCTTCACCCCATGATGACCTAAACATGACATTGGCCTCTCTCAGTGACTACCCAATTCCGCCTCTTTTTTTTTTCTCTCACTTACCACCTATGTTTTCTTCTAATACTCAGTCTAGACCTCTTTCTTGAGTTACTCTCATTGGATTTGTTGGCAGTGTGCCAGAATATATACCCAAATATACTCACATGATAAAGTTGTTGAAACTCTTGATGAACATGCATACATTATTCAGTATCTTGTGTATGCAATTTTTCTGCCCAATATACCCTCTTAGTGCCCTTAGATCTGTCTCTTGTTTTCTTGCAAAATCACTTTAGTGTGTTTTTTTTTTTTTTGTGTGTGTGAAGTTTTCGGGTGTATTTATTCATTTTAATATAAATAAAAAAATCTTCTAAAGTTGTATAAAGTTAATTTATTACACGTTGTGATATAAATATGCTTACTCTGATGGTTGGCTATAATATATATTTTGTTCTTTATCAGCTGCACCTTTGATTCATTATTAACCAATAATGGGATCCTGAAGAAGACCTAATATAGGTGAAACGCGTAGAACCTTCAGATAGATCTTCATGGATATTTTAACTGGATATATTAATCACTGGAATGTGCAGTTGTTACTATATGTTTTTATTGATAAATTAATATTTTTATACAGCAATAAATACATGTTTTAGGAAATTCATTATATTATCAAATAGCTTTTGCTGTTTTCGGGCACTTTAAATATACCCATTTCTGCATGGCTTTCCCTTTCCCAGGGTACATGAGGACATTTATTTACTTTTACATTTTGATATTTTGGGGATATAGCTTATTATATTATGATAAGGTCTCCCACATATTACTTTCCATGCATTATTTTGATTAGCTGATGACTGTGTCTAATCTCACTTTCTGGACTGTTTCTATACTTTGTTTTGAATGGAAAAATGTTCAGTACACTTTTACTACTTTAAAAAAATGCTCCAACTCTTAACCTTCTAAGAACATCATCAGAATCAAGTACATTTATGTCATTTACTGATTTTGATTTGAAGTATTGAACATTTAGCTTTCTATAACTTGTAGAAATATATCATCAGAGAAAATGTAATTGCTCAATCGATGCTCCTCTTGCTTGGAGTCTAGTGTTTTGCAGAGGCTTTGATCAAGGAAGCGAAGAGCATGACAAAGGGTAGGCTCCAAAGACTCTCCATAGGGCTTTTTGGCATTCTTCGGATGCCTGTGGCTCTTGTTGAATGCTTCATTTATTATGAGACCCATAATGTCCTTCATATAGTACAATCCAATGCGTTTCAGGGACTTCTAGCTGCTGCTGGGACAACCAGCTACATTCTGGTGCAAACAACCTGTTCCCATTTCCAAAGTAACATTAGCTAAATCTAGCTGTTTCTAACCATTATGGGTCCTCTTGATTCTTTTTTGATATCATTCACCTAAGCCCTGAAGAAGAATATGTTTGAAAATCCTCAAAACATGATGGCTTCTATTATATGATGAAATATAATGCCATCTTAACATCTCTTAGAATTATGAAATATAATGCCGTCTTAACATCTCTACGATTTGATAACAATTCACACATTCAGCCTTGTAAATGGAAGGATTAACACCTATGCGGACCTTCTGACACCAAGGATGGAATGATATAACTAGAACATGGTGGTTTATTGGATTAACAGAAAATGTGCAATATGCATCAAAACGAAATTAGACAGGTGCATAAATTTGGGCACCCCAACAGAAAAATCACATCAATATTTGGTAGAGCCTCCTTTAGCAGAAATAACAGCCTCTAGGCACTTCCTATAGCCTGTAATGAGTGTCTGGATTCTGGATGAATGTATTTTGGACCATTCCTCCTTACAAAACATCTCCAGTTCAGTGAGGTTTGATGGTTGCCGAGCATGGACAGCCCGCTTCATATCACCCCACAGATGTTCAATGATATTCAGGTCTGCAGACTGGGATGGCCATTCCAGAACATTGGACTTGTTCCTCTGCATCAATGCCCGAGTAGTTTTTGACCGTTCTCACCATCCTTTGCCTCTCCAATATTTTATGTGGCTGCCACTTCTGGCCTTAAAGCGGAGGTCCGGGCTAAAAAAAAAAATTAAAAGTCAGCAGCTACACATACAGTAGCTGCTGACTTTTAATATTAGGACACTTACCTGTCCTGGACTCCAGCGATGTCTGCACCCGCCGCCGATCTTCGGATCGGGGGACGGGTGCAGCCGCCTCCATCGCGGGTAAGGGATCCCGGACGTGTAAGCAGTACAGCTTCACGCCGGGCACCTTACCGCGCATGCGCGAGCTCTGCTACTGGCCAGGCGGCCAGTAGCAGAGCGAGCAGGGAGGAGGGAGCCGGCTTCTGACGTCAGCGGCCGCGTCCGCCGGCCAGAACTCCCGGAAGTGTGGAAAAGGACACCTGTCTAAAGACAGGTGTCCTCTTCCCCCTCCCCCCCGAAAGGTGCCAAATGTGACACCTGAGGGGGGGAGGAATCCAACCAGCGGAAGTTCCACTTTAGGGTGGAACTCCGCTTTAACAAGAACTGTGCCTGTGTTCTTCCATTTCCTCGCCATGTTCCTCACAGTGGACTCGGACAGCTTATATCTCTGCCATAACTTTTTGTAGCCTTCCCCTAAACCATAATGTAGAACAATCTTTGTTTTCAGGTTATTTGAGAGTTGTTTTGAGGCCCCCATGTTGCCACTCTTCAGAGGAGAGTCAAAGAGAACAACAACTTGCAACTGGCCACCTTAAATACCTTTTCTCATGATTGGATGCACCTGTCTATGAAGTTCAAGGCTTAATGAGCTCACCAACCCAATTGTGTGTTCCAATTAATCAGTGCTAAGTAGATACAGGTATTTAAATCAACAAAATGACAAGGGTGCCCAAATTTATGAACCTGTCTAATTTTGTTTTGATGCATATTGCACATTTTCTGTTAATCCAATAAACCTAATTTCACTACTGAAATATTACTGTGTCCTTCAGTTATTTGATAGATCAAAATGAAATTGCTGATCCAAATACCCAACTATTTATAAATGACAATCATGGAAATTGTCAGGGGTTCTCACACTTTTGCATACAACTGTACATGGTGAAATAAACCTTTTTGGACTGTTAAATAGTGGGGCACCCCATTCTTTTTCTTTGTTGACTCAATGTAAAGCTAACTAAGGTACACATACTTTATATGATAGCCGGTACCCTTCAGATTCTTGTACAAAGACAATAAACATTTAAGACAGGTTCTCTTTAAAGGGATCAATGGGTGGGAAACCATTTTAACTCCAATCGTGACATTAACAGCAGAGTTAATGGAAAAAGTTGTGCAATCCACTTGTGGACAAAGGGCGCGTTCCTGTGTATAAGGCAAGACCTCAGGGATGTTTTGGGATTTGGGCGAAGTGCTGTTGTTATCACGGATTATAAATAGCCACTGCCTGGTAAACACGGTCCCAAGACCAGAGGCATCAATCTCATCTTACTCACGCTTTACAGAGGATTAGACCTTTGCCCGGCTGTTCTGTGTTACAGAATGTTACAGTCCTTTTATATGCCGCATGGGCACACACACGGTACAGATATGTAGGCCACATACTAACATTCTTGCAGTAACTGTAATATGTGAGCCTCCATCGCAAAACTGAATTTGCTGGATTCACACATACAGTACATATACAGTAAGCTTATTATCACATGATATACCATACCATACCAGCCTATCCATTCACTAGAGACTGGTGACATCACTGGAATGCAGACTATCCATTCACAAGAGACCGGTGACATCACTGAGAATGCAGCCTATCCATTCACTAGAGACCGGTGACATCACAGAGAATGCAGCCTATCCATTCACTAGAGACCGGTGACATCACTGAGAATGCAGCCTATCCATTCACTAGAGACCGGTGACATCACTGAGAATGCAGCCTATCTATTCACTAGAGACCGGTGATATCACTGAGAATGCAGCCTATCCATTCACTAGAGACCGGTGACATCACTGAGAATGCAGCCTATCCATTCACTAGAGACCAGTGACATCACTGAGAATGCAGCCTATCTATTCACTACAGACCAGAGACATCACTGAGCATGCAGCCAACCATTTGCTAGAGACCGGTGACATCACTGAGAATGCAGCCTATCCAATCACTAGAGAGCGGTGACATCACTGAGAATGCAGCCTATCCATTCACTAGAGACCGGTGATATCACAGAGAATGCAGCCTATCCATTCACTAGAGTCCAGTGACATCACTGAGAATGCAGCCTATCCATTCGCTAGAGACCAGTGATATCACAGAGAATGCAGCCTATCCATCCACTAGAGACTGGTGACATCACTGAGAATGCAGCCTATCCATTCACTAGAGACTGGTGACATCACTGAGAATGCAGCCTATCCATTCACTAGAGTCCAGTGACATCACTGAGAATGCAGCCTATCCATTCACTAGAGTCCAGTGACATCACTGAGAATGCAGCCTATCCATTCACTAGAGACCAGTGACATCACTGAGAATGCAGCCTATCCATTCACTAGAGACCAGTGACATCACAGAGAATGCAGCCTATCCATTCGCTAGAGACTGGTGACATCACAGAGAATACAGCCTATCTATTCCCTACAGACCAGTGACATCACTGAGAATGCAGCCTATCCATTCACTAGAGACCAGTGACATCACTGAGAATGCAGCCTATCCATTCAGTAGAGACCGGTGACATCACTGAGAATGTAGCCTATCCATTCACTAGAGACCAGTGACATCACTGAGAATGCAGCCTATCCATTCGCTAGAGACTGGTGACATCACAGAGAATACAGCCTATCTATTCCCTACAGACCAGTGACATCACTGAGAATGCAGCCTATCCATTCACTAGAGACCAGTGACATCACTGAGAATGCAGCCTATCTATTCCCTACAGACCAGTGACATCACTGAAAATGCAGCCTATCCATCCACTAGAGACCGGTGACATCACTGAGAATGTAGCCTATCCATTCGCTAGAGACCAGTGACATCACTGAGAATGCAGCCTATCCATCCACTAGAGTCCGGTGACATCACTGAGAATGTAGCCTATCCATTCACTAGACAGTGGTGACATCACTGAGAATGCAGCCTATCCAATCGCTAGAGACCGGTGACATCACTGAGAATGCAGCCTATCCAATCGCTAGAGACCGGTGACATCACTGAGAATGCAGCCTATCCATTCACTAGAGAGCGGTGACATCACTGAGAATGCAGCCTATCCAATCGCTAGAGACCGGTGACATCACTGAGAATGCAGCCCATCCATTCACTAGACAGTGGTGACATCACTGAGAATGCAGCCTAGTCACTACAGTGGTGACAGATCACTTACCTA